>JAJMIF010000160.1:0-47380 GCA_030583505.1 Sugiyamaella castrensis
TCGAAGATAAAAAAAAAAAAAAAAAAATTGGGCATTTATGATCGCAGGTCTTAAGATCAGGGAAGTCTGGGGTAACAACTGCCCGTGAAGACAAATCTAGGAGGAAATGTAGCACCCTAAAAAGTGTTGTTGTATGTGTAAATATATAATCTGAATAAATGAACTGAAGATAAAAAAAAAATTAGCTCTTTCGGAGCTCTCTTCACTATTTTCTTCTTCCTCATCAATCAATCAATTCTTCCTCATCTGCCGGAGGCCGTCGCTACTGCCTTTCGGCACTTGACCCAACTTGTCCTACCCTGTCAGCATCCACGCCTGTGGACCCTGTGGTCAGGTTGGGCGGAGACTGGTCAACGTATGGTACCGTTCGATCCCTGGCAGCCTATTCTGGATCTCAGCCTATTCTGGATCTCAGCCTATTCTTTGATCGTTTCCAGCAGCCACTTGATAAGCATACCTTTCATCGCTACTGGCTCAAGATGGCATCACTTAGCCCACCCCTGATGCCCAACGTCTGGACAGCATTGGAGCCTCCTCTTCGCCAGCTCCCTCAGTGGTCGACCATGTGGCCTACTCTACAACGCATTCGCCGTGTTGACGGTTGTGTGGTAGATATATATCATCGGTTTCTCCTGCATTCTCTTCCCCTTGTGGGTATCTACGGCAGCAAATTTTTGGCGTCTGCCGAGTACGTGGTGGATCGAGAGGTGCACTGTCCTCTCTGCTGAGGCGAGCAGGATCGCCTCAGTCATTCTATCTTCGTTGTTCAATCACATTCGCTCTTCTCTTGAGTGTGGTTCCCACTTGGTCTCTGGGGTGGCCCTTGGACTGGCACCAGCTCTATTCGTATTGTCTCTCCCCTGGTCGGGATTCTCTCAGGTTTGCCCGTTTCGTCCGGGCTATGTGTTGAACCGCGCTTACCGCTTTAACGTTCCTTACACCTCGTACTCGGTGGATTTTCCCATCATGCTTTCTTTTGTTCAGGCGACAGTTTTCGGGTCGGTATGAACCGTGTCTGAAATTTTATCGCCGTTATCATCGTGATGACCCTTAGGTGTCTCGCTTTTGTCGAGTACGGGGCTTGACACTTTGTTGTTGTTTTTTGTTTTGCAGAGTTTTTTATCCTTTTGGATTTTTTCTGTGTGAGTTGGCACGTATTATGTTGTGTGTAGTTATGTTATTTGAGTAATTATATATTTCTAACATACTGTTAAGATAAAAAGAAAAAATGTATTGTGTGTGGTGATATTAGAAATATGTTTAAACTATCAAATTAAGGAAAAAATTAATGGTTGTTTTTGTTTTTAAACTTAAGAAGGTTGGGGGTTGACCCACTTATGCAGAGCAGGTTGTTTCCATTCAATTTTTCCCATGTGGTTTTTATAGTAGTGGAGCATCAGGCTTCTTAAGCAAACCGAATTTAGTGAAAGATTAAATAAGATATATTAGTGTCGCTGGGTATAGATAACTTACATAGACAATAAATGATTATCAATCAATATAGCTAAACTTACAGGAGGTACGTAAGGTAGATGCCATAAGAGGAGAAAAACTTCATCTATTTCTATTACAATCGATTACCAGTTATTGGAAGATGGGATCAGGAGTTTATTACTCAAAGTACCTATATGCTATAAAAAGAGAAAGCTTGTCCTCTCTGTCATACTGCTATGGATACTATGTCACATAATTATTTGAGTTGTACTACTACTCTCAAATAGCTTACCAATTCAAACCTAGTTCATTTCACTTCTGATATTTTAACTTGGAGCATCTGGATTGCATGGGTTGCTATCGAAGGGAACATGATTCTTTTGGCTAAATTTATCAGAGATATCTATACAATACTGAATTTGATGATATCAATAAAAGAAATCAAGATAATGCAAGCTTTTATTAATAGACTACAGAAAGAGAAAGCTCTTGTCACAAAGTACAAATTCTTTCGAGAGAAATACATTCGATATCATTTAGATGATCCATGCTGGGAGAGGTCTAGATGTGCCAGACAAACTTGTGTGCTAAACTAGAGCCCCGGCCTTAAACGATTGGTTAGATGTAGGGTGTGTGTTATGATTTAATAATTACTTTATATATTTTATACTTAATCAATATCGAAGATGAAAAATAAAAATAATAAAAGTAAAAGCCCGAATCATCATTAAGTGATACGACAGCTTTCTTAAGAAGCATGGAATTCAATAAAAGATAGTTTATTATAAACAAATTATTATATAGGTGTCCTGGCCCGTAGCTCAAATAGACAATAAATATTAATGATAATTGAATTGAATGAAGCGATCTCAAATAAATATTAGTGATAGTTGAATTGAATGAAGCAATCTCAAATAAAATTAGAGTATGCTGTAGCGATCATTTGCTTTTGCATGTCTTGCTTTCATTGTTATGCTTGATAAGAATGAGATACCTAACTGGATTTTTTTCCCCCGAGAAATTGGGGTTTTCCCAGCGAAGTATCAGTCTTATTAGTAATAAGATAAGAAATTCTAGTACAGAATAGTTCGAAAGGACAGGTAAAAATTAGATAGATGTTGCTACTTTATGGCTCAAATAAATAAATTAATTGAATTGAATTGAAGAAATATAGAATTTAGTAGAGAACAATCAGTAGGATCAACTTATGAGTAAATGTCTAATTATATGTGACTTAGATAAACAAAATAAATGATAACATTAATTACTATTATTTTGAGAAATTTTTTTTTCAATCATTCCCCCCTAACGATCTAAGCAGTCAATCATATAGTTTAATAATACTAGGCGCAAATGGTTCGTGAAAAGCTTACATATAGCAATGAATTAGGGCAGCATTTGAGCTAAACTTCTAGGATTAATAAACGGACTGGCTCATCATAGTAAGCTATTGTGGTATCTAGAATCCTTTTATACTTTAATCTTTTAAAGAAACTTTCTTCTTCTGTATCTCGATACTTGTGAGCAAGAAGTATCTTTGAGCCAGGACTGGTTACCAAGTCTAATGCTTTCAATAAAGCATCATACGATGATGGATTATAAGTACAATCAGTTACTACCACCAGCTGCCATATGTTGTCAGAATTAGCCTGAGGTATGACATTGTCATCCCAGTTAAAAGTTTGAAATGAAACTGTAGACGCAAATAAACTTTTATTTAGCTGGATATTTTGTCGACATATTTCGCTAGCATCTTCTAAGTCGGTCAGAAGGAGCGTTGACTTGGTAAATAACCGACTCAATGCGAGACCAACAAGTCCACAACCTGTACCCAATTCCAGAATTGTTTTTGGATTACCCAAAAGTTCATCAACTTTGACTCCTTTACCTAAATGACAATCATCAAACAGCCATTTACAAGTAGATAACCCTGCATCCCACACATGGCGGGCAAGATTGTGGGTGGCAGATTCTTCGGCTATTTCCATTGATGTGAGGATATCATATCGAAGAGCTATCCTAGGGCATGGTTCAGTGAGACTGAATGGCATTGTCCTTACTGGGAGAAAATGAGGGTTTTCTTTTAGAACATCATTTACACTTAATAGATCAACCGCAATAGTTACTGTTACCTGGGTTTCGTTAGGTCTCGACAAACTTTCTGACCGAGAATTTAACTTGATATTCACATTGCAACTTCTTGCTCCTGAATACCACTTGATCTTAGTTCGAAGGATTTGTTTATTCTTATTATCTGCTTCATAAATGGTAACGATCAGGTCAATATCACCATAGAAGAACGAATCTCCAAGATCATTGGTTATAGTAACCACTGCATTTAATGCTGTGGATTTATTTATGGAATTGACTGATACTGTTGGCAATTTGAAGAATCTAATATGATATAGCATTACTGCTATCCAGTCAACTGGGTAGTTTACTTCCCTTTATCCAAGAAGAATACTTTAGTTTATGGAAATTAATTAATTTCCTATTAACATCTTTTGGCCTGATCTTCGATCAATTACCGGGTACTTGCTGTATGGTTATATGATATTAGCATGCATGCAGTAAGTAGATCTAGATCTAAGACTTTTATAGTGACATTCTCTCAAAATGTATATGTTATATGTTAATGTTTTGCCTGCTCCGAATGTATCCTTGAGGAGAATTAACCTATACCACGAAAAAGGAACCTAAGATGATAACCACCAGTTAGAAACCAAACAAACAAACGGAATAGAATATTGCGGAAGAACTGAATAGACAGGATTGAATAGAAATATAGCTAGAACTCAACAGAGGAATAGCTTGTACTATAATGACAGTATCGACCAAAGTCTATATTAAAGATGACTTAAAGGAGAATTAAAAGAATGAAAAACTTTACCACGCGGCTGTGTAAAATACGGGTAACCAAAACTTAGAGAATGGATGTTTTTGTAACAATTTTTATCACGAAGCAGGACCACACCACATAATTATTAATAGGAGATAAAGAGAAAAGTTCCAAGTAGAACGTTCATTGATTTGTTTGTCCATTGGTTTGTCGTGATTGAACTCATATAACTGACAAACGAAGCAGCTTTGGTTTTTAGTTTGCTAGAATGAGAGCAGCTTTCCGATCGGTAGCCTCGGTGAATCGAGGTATATCTATTGCTAGTAGGAGAAATGTTTTGGCTATTCACCAGCAAAGTTTAACTGCTGGATCATCATTAATTAGATTATATTCCGACAAGCCGAATAATAGTAGTGGTGGTGCAAAGAAACCTGAACCTGTTTCTTCATTGCTAACTGATGATATTTTGGAAAAAGCAGGAATAGATACATCTACATTGAATAGGGCATCAGCATCTTCATCTAGCGCAGAGGAGTCATCCAGCCCAGAGAAATCATCCAGCCCAGAGAAGTCATCCGGCCCAGAGAAGTCATCTGGCCCAGAGAAATCATCCAGCCCACAAGAATCATCCAGCCCACAAGAATCATCCAGCCCACAGGAATCATCCTCTACCGCCAACAATAGTGAATCCACTTCTAATCCCGAATCTGATTCAGAAGGTGGAGCAAGTGAAGATCAAAAACAACGCTGGCAAGCAACTGCTAGAAAATTAAGTGATAAATCAAGTACTGATTTAAGAAGAGAACGTAGAAGTAACTTATTTTATGCTGCTTTACTTGGAATGGCTTTAGGAGGTGGTGCTTATTTAGCTAGAGATTGGGAAGAAGATGAACAAAAGTCTCATCCGTCGATTGCTGGTGGCTATACACCATTAGCCAGTTTTGAACGTGCTAAAGCTCGTTTAAGTGATATCTTTAATTACTTTAAAGAACCAATTTTTGATAAACTTTTACCTGATCCATTACCTGAACCTTATGGTAGACCATTTACTTTGGTTTTATCTTTAGATGATTTACTTGTATCTAGTGAGTGGACTCGTGAACATGGTTGGAGAACTGCCAAAAGACCTGGTTTGGATTATTTCTTAGGATATTTGGCTCAATATTATGAAATCGTTATATTTTCATCCAAGTATCAAGTTTATTCTGAAAAAACTGTTGCTGCTCTTGATCCGTATAGAAGTTCTATTTCATATGCTTTATTCCGTGAAGCAACTCGATATAGAGATGGTAAAATTATTAAAGATCTGAATAATTTAAATAGAGACTTGGGTAAAGTTATTCTTATTGAAACTGATCCTGATGCTTATTCTATGCAATCGGAAAATGCAATTCCTATGAAACCATGGGATGGTAAACCTGGTGATCAAGAATTAGTTAAATTAATTCCATTTTTGGAATGGATTGCAACTCAACCAATTAAAGATATAAGACCAATTTTGAAATCGTTCGAAGGAACTAATATGGCTGATGAATATACTCGTCGAGAAGCAATTGCTCGTAAGAGGTTTGAAGAAGATTTTTATAAACAAACAACTTCTGCTAGTAATAATTGGGCTTCAAGTTTCTTAGGTATAAAGCCACCAGTCCCACCAAAACCTATGATGCCTCAAGATTATATTCGTCAAGAGGGTCAGAAAGGATATGAAGCTTTCCAAAAATATTTAGCAGAAAATGGCGAAAAAATGCTTGCTGAAGAGAAGGAAAGAGAGAAGGAAATTCTTAATGAACAAAAGTTTACTCTTAACAAATTTGTTACTGAAGGTTTACCTAATCCAGAAGATATTGCTGCTGCTCAGAAACAAAGAGAATCGGAAGCTCAACAATCTGAAATGGCTGTGGCAGCTGCTCATGGTGGAAAAAAGTAAGAACCATCCGATGTTAATATGTGTATATAGAATTAAAAGGTGACCATACGTAGGTTCGTGTATGTATGTGTATGTATGTGTATATATATGTATAACAATATTCCAAGTTGTTTCCCTCCGGAGTCTGGAGGTTTCCGCAGGGAGAATTATAATTGTACCGCCGCCGGCCAGTCCAACAAGAGCCAAATACTAAGTGAGCAGAAATGCTATATTGAGTACGACAAAAAATTCGATTCCTGCCAGGGCACCCATGTTGACGGGGTCCCGGCACTGGCAAGATGAGCCTAGTTTGATCTGAGTCGGAACCAATCGGCTCAATCTAAAACTGGGTACCAATAAAAGTCTCATTTTGATCATTGTGGGTATGGAAAATCCTGATCTATACTAACTGATATAAGCCTGCTGCTGCGCGCTCGGACACGTAAAAGTTATCTTTTGTTTAACTTCGCGTATAACACACATACGTCTCTGTTCCTCTGCTGTTGCTCTTTTTCTCTTTTTCTCTATCTCTCTTATTCCTTTTATAT
This sequence comes from Sugiyamaella castrensis, assembly GCA_030583505.1. Classification (NCBI taxonomy): domain Eukaryota; kingdom Fungi; phylum Ascomycota; class Dipodascomycetes; order Dipodascales; family Trichomonascaceae; genus Sugiyamaella; species Sugiyamaella castrensis. Next base: position 6,728 of record JAJMIF010000160.1, read on the forward strand.
CAAATCATAATTATAAAAAATGGCTCCTCCTTTGCCGAATATTGTAGAACCATATACTCATAGAGGGTTTCCTCCTCCAGCACTCACATCTGGTTTGACAGTATTCTTGGTTATTCTTTTCATCATATCTTCAATTTATCCAGCATTCCGAAACTCGCTTGTGTTGAAATCCTCAGCTCTGACAAGTTTTGAACGTAAGTAAGGAGTAGCTTGTTGATCACATATGATATTTTCTTGTCTTATAAGTCAGATCCGGCAATCAGATTTAGTAGCATTATCTAACATTTCCAGTTAATAGATTATCATTCTATCCATTGATGCATCTAGGTCCTTTACATTTGATATTCAATCTTATCGCTTTAATTCCTCTTCTTCGCAAGTTTGAGGCAACTAATGGAACTGTTCGAACTGGAATCGTCTTAAATAGTATGTGTTGTTGAGCTGAAGCTTTAGATCATATGGATAACTGGCCTACACTTTTTGCTAACCGAAAGTACTTTCTGTTGTTCCTGGAGTGGTTTACTGTCTTATTTGTCTACTTTTATTTCCAAATGCAGCAGTGGCTGGAGCTAGGTATGTTGAGGGAAGCGAGGGGGGTGGGGACAGGGGATATGGACCTTTTTTTTTTATGAGTCTAACAGCCATTTCTTAGTGGATGGGTATTTTCTTTCTTAGGATATTTTTCATATCAGGATTATCTTCATAGTCCTGTTTGGCAAGTAACATCTACTCAATCTATACCAACGTGGGCGGTGCCACTGTTTCCCCTTGTTTTAACTGCTGTCATTCTTCCTGGGTCAAGTTTCTTAGGACATCTTCTTGGCCTTCTTGCAGGCTGGGGTATGGCTCTAGGATACCTCGACCCACTCATTGAACCGTCTACAAAAGTTGTTGAATGGATTGAAACCAAATTAGCTCGTCAAATTTCACTTATTCCATCACAATTCCATTATTTGCATGAGGTGAGTGCTCGCGATATTCGACGTTCTGAGGTCTTGCCTACGCAAGAACCTTTAATGACCACGAGCCGTCCAAATTCTCAGTTTGGTGGTACTGGCCATGTTTTAGGGCAACAGTAAATTATTTCAAAAAAAAAGAAAAGAAGGTAATAATAGATTATTAATAGATAGGCAGAATATGTACTACGGTGTGAATATACCGCGGCAGCGCGCTCTAATAAAATTTAAATAAAATAATGTGGTCCAGTGTTGATCCGGTGGTTGGTGTTTCTCGAGCATAGCAAGAGCTAGGCGTCTGGAGGGTGGGGGATCAGTGACCGGAGATATGAAGGATATTAATAATAATTTTCTATATATGTACAAATATTTAAATTTCCTTATTCCCTCCCCTTTCTTTATGCAGTAATAGAATTAAATGATTTCGCAAAATGTTTCATAAGAATATTTTTCTTTATATTGGAACTCAAACCGTCAACATTATGATGGCCCAAGGATTTTATTATCTCATCAGCCTTGGATGGTTCCTTAGTCAGGAGATCTTTGACATATGATGAATAGCTAGAAGCAGATATTACAATATGTAAATCTGCCAGCTCTTTTCTAAGTTTAACTGCATCCAATTCTATAATTTCATGTGATGGCGGCCAGCTCTTAATACCATACTTTTTCATCAAGGATTGAATATGTGGCTTTTCGGAATCATTGATGGATGTATCTCCAGCGAAATACTTCTCAACTTTCCGTAGCTCCTCTGCAATTGGACTAGTACCTGCAGCCTCCATACGAGCTGCTCGTTCTTTTTTATAGTCTTCGATTTTACGAAGTTCTTCCTCATTAACTTTGTGAGGTGCTTCTGTTTGATACTTCATCCATTCCGTACCTTTATATTTCATGATTTCGGCAACAGCAAATGATTTATGTGCTGATAATGGCCGAACATATTGAATCCTAACAACATCTCCTTCTTGACATTTATTAAGCTCATCATGAACCATGAAATCTTTATATTCAATAATATCTTTATGGATGACTCCATTGAATTTCACCTTCCTTACACGCACTTTAATAGTTTTGCTCATTTTGCCCTGGGAGATAACCAGGCCAGTAAAGGATTGACGAGTCATGATAGGGCGGTTGTTGATATGAAAGGTCGATGTGATGAGATGATATGATGCCAATGAAAAATGAAAAATGAAGTTGTATGCAATTTTGAAAATTTCAGTTACATTAAACCCGATATTATAATAAGTCATTAGACATGTATCAGGCATATAACATTATAGTAATATATACCCTTGCCCGATAACACCACCGCTAGCTCCAACCACTTGGTTGGGTAAATAAGTAGTAATGTACTATCAAATGAACTATAACTGATTTAATGAGCCTAGTATGACTTATATCTTTATTCCTTTACCTAAAGAAACTTTATATAATTCTAATCACTTAAGTAGGAGGAAAATATCACACTCTGGCAATCCGTTCTGTGGGATATCTAGGTATGTTTGTTCACTATTTACAGTTTACAGCTGTCGTGTAACATGTATCTCTCTATAATATTAGAAAAACATCATCTCTGCGTACTCAACTGTCTCTCTATCTCTATATCTTTGAACTTGGGAATGACGACCTCGTATGTTCCGGGTGGGCTCTCAAGATCAGCAGGACAAACATACGGGTCAATTTCCCAACCCCAAAAAAAAATACTTTTAGTGCGATAGCTAATAATAGGTTTATTTTGATAGATTTGGTGCCGTACCATAATATGCTGTTATTGATAAATTGGTACCTGCATAAACAGACACCTCGAACTTTTAGTACTTTTAGAATTCTTAGTTCTTATGGCTGGACGTTTGTATTGCCTCCGTCTGCCGGGGGCCCCAGACCCCGTTGCTCACTTCGCTCGGTTCTGGGGTGGTCTGGTTTCACGAGAATAGCGAGAGCTAGAGGTCTGGGGACTACAACGTCCCCAGCCGCCGGAGGCAAATTGGGGGTCGGACGGCCCAGCCACCAGAGGTATCTTGCAGATTCTTGCTTAAGTACATGTACAAGTTAGATTTGAGTTGGATATACGTACGTGACTCCAGCTCGGTTATATTAATTTCGTGAGGCTGAAAAGCAACCAATTTTGAAACAAAACATATATATTGACGTGCCTAACAATTTGGTGGGGCGGAACACAATAGTAGTCAGATGTTCTTGGGTGGTGGGGGCCAGCAACCAGCTGGCGCTAGCTAGATATAACTTAACGTTAGGTTATACGTACATACGTACGTACGTACATATATATTTATTATTTTTTATAATTAGCTCGACAGCGCGGCAAACAACGATTTGTTGCTTAAAGTTTAGTCCGCCTCGAACAATAAGATTGTCATTTACAGTGGTGCAACGCTGCACTTATGCGAGCCGCTGGTGGTAGATAACTTGGTTAGCTCTTTTATGTGAAGTTTGCCTACAGTACAAGACTGATTCTGCTTTCTTTCTCTTTAGACTCTCTGTTCAGCCTTCTAAGACTGACGCTCTCTCATAACTGACCGCTTCCCCATATATATATTATAGTTATTGTGTTTTCTCTTTATCTGTCAATAAGAGATCAATAACTCTGACTCTATCACACTCACTGTCATCTTTGTTTGAACAAGACAGCAAATTAGAGTCTATTTGTTTTTTCTGTTTGTTATCGAAGAAAATATTTATTTGGAAGTTTTTGAATAAACATATTGGTGTGGTTTTATAAAAGTCTTTCTTCTGTGTGAGACGAATTTGGAGATTATCTGATAGAGGTTGGAAGATTTTGATCTAGAAATAAGTACATATTTGATAAACGCCATCGATATCTATCTCTGTTCTTACATAGATATTCAATACTTTTTGGAAACCACTATATGGATTAGTCTCTAGTGTATTTCTTACGTATGCTGATAATATTGTTTGTCTTGCTTTCTTGATTTGATTTTGCATACTGTTGCTATACTACTTTTGCAGTTGAAATTTCCTCCCTTCAATGATGAACCTCATTCGAAAAGATAAAATTCAAACGGCTTTACAAAAAACTTACGACGAGGCATATCAATCATCATTACAATCAATTATTTTGGAGACTCAGAATCAGCGTGAACAAGCTTTAGTGTCTTGGAATTCAACTCTTTCTTCAATTTCTCAGAATATGAGTAAATTGAATGGTCAGCCACCAAAGAGCTCCACTGAACAAAGTTTAATGTCATCGATTCTGGATATAGAACGTCAATGTCATGATCGTATCAGCTTTCTTGAAAATAGAAGATATCCTGCTACAAATCCCTATTTGAATAATTCCTCTTCTTCCTCTTCGAATTTATATTCATCAAATAATAATTCATCATCAACTTCGAGTTATTATAGTCCTATACAGCAGCAGCAACCGTATGATAAGAAATCTTATTCTGAGATTACTGGGAATTATTTATGGGATCAGCCCTCTGTCCCACGAAAGAAACTACCATCCAAAAGTGATCCTGCACTAATGAGTGATCGGTTACCCCCACCAGTGACATCATCACCTAGCACTACTCCTGTCCAACCTCTGACTCCTCCTCCATTACCTCCGATACCTAGAAGTGCTAATAGACAAAATTTAGCGAATTCTTTTTCAACTCTTTCGACTTCAACTTCACATTCATCAACCTCAAATTCACCAACCTCAGCTCTTCCTCCACGACCATCTTTAAGGTCTAAATCAGCATCTGAGCTACCTTCTCCAGCTTCAAAATCAATGATAAAAACTTTAAGATCTTCTGGTCGTTCAGGTAGAATACATAATGGTACTAGACCTGGATATTCTGCTGCAGTTGCAGCTACTCTAGCATGGACTGCACCGCAGGGAGGCCTAGAAAATTTTAGTTTGCGTAATAACAACAACAAGAATTCGGTTAGTACCTCTACCGTGACCACCACTACTACTGCTGCAGCTCCTCGTTCGAACCTTAAACGGTCAAGTGTACCACAAATTCGCGCTTCAATAATCGATGATTCTCCTTTAATAGATTTATCAGATGAAATTCTTCAACCTATACGAAGTCATCAACCCTCAGTTGAAAAGTATATCAAGCCAAACACCCCACCCCCAACTACCGCATCAGCTTCTGCAGGCCGAAATTTACCTGTTCGTCAGCTTCAACAGCCTAATGGTACTAAACTAACTACACCAACTTCACCAGCTAGAGCTAGAGCTGTGGTTGTGACTGTTCCAAAAGTCGCCCCAAAGGTGACTATGCCGAAGAAGATTACTCCGAAGACTGTGTCGAATTCTCCTGCAGCGACACTTACCCCAAAATCTGCTCCTCCAAAAGCTAGCCCTAAAGCTTGCCCACCAAAACCAGGTCCAAAACCAACCAGTGCAACTGTGTCAAAAAGTGGTGGATTACCAGCACCTGTATCGGCAACAACTACAACTACAACTACGGCAGCTAAGACTATAACAAAATCTTCGTCTCCCTCGTCGTTGTCCTCATCACCATCACCATCATCAGATTCGTCACCGATCTCCGATTGGGAAGCGATGGCCAGAGAAAAAATTAAATCTATACGAGGAATTGATGAAGCTGCTGCAAGTCAAATCATACATGAAGTAGTATTTAAGGGCGATGAAGTTCATTGGGATGATATAGCTGGTTTAGAACAGGCAAAGGCATCTTTAAAAGAAACTGTTGTATATCCATTTTTAAGACCAGATCTTTTCTCCGGTTTACGAGAACCTGCTCGTGGTATGTTACTTTTTGGCCCACCTGGAACTGGCAAAACTATGCTTGCTCGAGCTGTTGCCACTGAATCGAAGTCGACTTTTTTCTCAATTTCTGCTTCTTCTCTGACATCTAAATTCCTTGGTGAATCTGAAAAATTGGTTCGAGCTCTTTTCCTAATGGCAAAAGCTTTAGCGCCTTCAATTATTTTCGTTGATGAAATCGACTCTTTATTATCAACTCGAAGTGAAAATGGAGAACATGAGGCATCGAGAAGAATCAAAAATGAATTCCTTGTTCAATGGAGTGACCTTCAGCATGCTGCTGCTGGTAAGGATACTGGTGATGATCTTCAACGAGTTTTAGTCTTAGCTGCAACGAATCTACCGTGGTCTATTGATGAAGCTGCTCGTAGACGTTTTGTTAGACGACAATATATACCTCTACCTGAACGTGAAACTCGAGGTGTTCATCTTCGAAGATTGTTAAGCCATCAAAAGCATGCTTTAACTGAAGAGGATTTTGAAACGTTGCTTGATTTAACCGAAGGGTATAGTGGATCAGATATAACTTCTCTAGCAAAGGATGCTGCAATGGGTCCCTTAAGGTCACTTGGTGAAGCTTTATTAACAACCCCTCGTGATCAGATTAGACCTATGGGTGTTGAAGATTTTATATCGAGTCTGAATACAATTCGTCCTAGTGTTTCTAAGGAGGGTCTGAAAGCATTTGAGGATTGGGCTGCATTATATGGAAGTTCTGGTGCCTGATTGTTATAATTAATTAATTTATTATTTTAATTTATTATTATTTACCCCTCATCCTCCACTTAATCTGATACATATTTAACCCGAGCCACTGGAGGCAAAAGCGTAGCGAGCCATCGGGTCGAGATCACTAACGCCATAGCTGCAATGAGATGTGGGATTCTGGGATTTACCCTAATCTCACTTCCACTTGCTCTAAGTCTTTCTTATACTTTAGACTCCTATTTATCGTAGTTTCTAACTGTTTCTTTATTGTATCTGATTATTCAGATTGGCCTACAGTCAACTTCTGAATTCAGTGACGAAGCGAGTACAGTACAGGATCAGATGAGGAATTCATAGAGACAATTAAAGTTATATAGCTAGCTTGGAGATGGCAGGGCTGAAATAAATAGAGTCAATAGACCCTTTTGAGTAACTAATCCTGAAATTTCTCACCTGCATGCATATGCATAGATTTTTTGGATCATCATCTCCTGATATTTATTTTTCATTAATTCCATTGTCAATTCTATCTATTCTTTCTTCTGTTTTACCTACTCATTCTCTGTGCAGTGCTATCTAGCAGGTCCATTAACAAGAAATGGTGACTGAATCCAAGCGAATCGCGGAAGAAGTTCTTCTTCCGGAGCCCAAAAAGTCAAAGAGTGTTGACACTACTGATAGTAGCAATATCGCTAAATTATTCGCTACTGATCTGTTTCAAAATACTGATCTAAAAGAATCACTGAAAAATTCAATTGAAAATTCTGGTCCATACAAACATGGAGTTATCAAACCATTGATTGATGATAAGCTTCTAAGAGCTGTTCGAGAAGAAATCATGAATGAATTGCATTTCACCAAGAAAGAAACTGATATTTATAAAGTCAATCAAACGGGAGATTTAGCAAACTTGTCTGGATTGGATAGTGACGAATTATCACGATTATCTTCATTAGCGAAACTTAGAGAAGCAATGTATTCTAAAGAATTCCGGGAATATCTTAGTTATGTGGCTCAGTCGGGACCATTATCTGGTTCCAAGCAGGATCTGAGTATTAATTTATACGATAAGGGATGTCATTTATTGAATCATGATGATGTGATTGGATCTCGTCGGATCTCATATATTTTATATTTAACTGACCCGGATGAGCCTTGGAAACAAAAATGGGGTGGTGCATTAAGGCTATATCCTACAATTATTCCTAATATTCCTGCAGCAGATTGGACTGTAAGTTTACCGCCAGCTTGGAATCAATTATCGTTTTTCACTGTACAACCAGGATTAAGTTTCCATGATGTTGAAGAGGTTTTCTTCAATAAACCCCGGTTATCTATTTCTGGTTGGTTCCATATTCCACAACCAGGAGAGGAAGGATTTGTCGAGGGTGAACAAGAAGAAACTGAAGCCCGAAGCTCTCTTAGTCAATTACAAAGTTTGGAGCTTTTAGAGCATGATTTTCCTAAGAAGATTTTTGATAAATATGGTGATGACGATGCAGACTTGGAGTTAACTGATGATGATAAAAAATTCCTTAAGAAATATTTAAATCCCGAACTTTTAACCACCGAAGCTATTAATAAGTTTAATGACACTTTCTGTGAAGGATCGATATTATCTATAAAGGATTTTTTGAATCCAGAATATGCTGATTTTGTAAAATCAAAGATTGACGTCGATGATTTGAGTCCGCATATGCCCAAGAAATCTACTGAAGTGAAGAGTCCATGGCAACTGGCTCGACCCCCTCATAAGATGAGGTATTTATATTTGAATGGTGGAGAGAATAATAGCGCGAATGATAATGGTAGCGAAGATTTACAGGCTCATATACCATTGCTAGATCTTTGCTCTCTTTTCAAACATAATTCATTCCGAAAATGGCTTCAAGCAATTTCATCATTAACACCCACTCAAAGTTATGTAATTTCCCGACGGTTCAGGTCAGGATATGATTTTACTCTTGCCACTACTCATGAATCTGCCGATCCCGTCCTGGAAGCTACCCTCTCTTTGACTCCATCGAAAGGATGGAAGGATGGAGAACTTGGTGGTTATGATTTATGTATGTCAGTTGATGAGACTGAAAATGATGATCCTGCCGTATATAAGGCTGCTAGTAAAGAAGAGGGCGATTCGGTACTTTTTACTAATCAAGCCGATTGGAATGTATTTCATTTGATTGTACGAGATCAAGGATTATTGCGGTTTGTGAAATATGTCAGCAAGAGCGCCCCTGGTAGCAGATGGGATATAACTGCTGAGTGGAAGGTTGAAGGCGGTGAAGAGAACACGGAGGAACAGAAAGATGAGAAGTCTTAATTGAAGTCTATTATTATGGACAAACCAAAAATGCACCTAACTCGCATCATGGGTAATTTATATATTATATATTACTATTATTTGACTTAACTCCCGTCAACGACGTGGCCCCCAGATAAACATTGAATGACGAGTAGCTGGAGGCGAAAACGAGAAAATGTCGGGAGTGTTATACATAGTAAAGCAATGTACTGATATATATAAAAAAGGACTGAATGAATACATAACCATTTAAAAACAAGCAAAAACAAATTTATTTTATAAAAAAAGGAAATATTGTAAGAAAAAAAGGATTTGATCTACAATGCTAAGAAACTCTGTAGGACAAAAAATAAGACATAACCAATTATCCTCCATCTACGAAGTCTCACGGCTCTTACGATAAGCAGTCTCTTGCTCAGTTTGCAAAGCTTCAACTTCAGGTAAAAGATCACCCAAGATTTCGGAAGCAGCTTTATGGAAAGCTAATTGAGCGGTGATTAATTCCAACAAATTTCTCAAAGGTTCAGGAGTATCAAGAACATTTTTCATGACACTAACAGCTTCTTCAGTAGCAGCAACAAATTCATCTTCAGCATGTTCAACTTCAATTCTAGCGGCAGCTTGTTTTTCCGGTTTTGCAACTTTAGCACTGGCCTTGGCAGCATCTAAAGTAAGACGAGCATTTTGAACATTTCTTCTAGCTTTTGTAGCAAATTGGATTGATGTATTCAAAGTAGTAGTAAAAGCGGCATTAAATCTGGTAATAATCAATTGATCTTGACCTAGTCTAGCTTCACCAAGTTTTTCTTCAGCAACAGCATATTTCTGAAGAGCAGTAGCTAATGGTTGAGATTCAGAATTACTACTAGCTAGTCCTTCAGCGCCAGCTAAAGCGGCTCTACCCAAAGCATGATTAAGAGTCTTAGGTTCTCTATGAGGTCCTGGGCTAGTTAAAATAGCAGAGGCTTCCTGAGCAGAGTGAGCATGAGATAAAGTTGTAACTTTTTCAGAAATAGTACGGGATAAATCAACAAATGACTCTCTAAGATTAGGAGGATAATCATAACCTTCATTTTCATATTGAGAAGTTACTGACAACAATTTTTGATGAACAAGTTTAAGGGCATCAATACGTCGTTCCAATTCAAGATATTCTTCTGGAAGTTCAGTTTTGTCCTCAGCATTTCCAAGTTTTTCCTGAATAAGACGTTGTGTACGTTTAGCAAATGGGGATAATGAGGATCCCAATCCAGAGACACTTCCCTGAAGAGATTGGAAGGATTTATTGAAATCGAACCCACTCATGATAAAATTGATCTGTTGACTCTGTAGATTGAAAAGGACGGTATATTTAACTTGGAATAGTTATATCAATTGAGTTGTATCAAATTATATAATTCGTGTTATATCAACCAAATTATAGAGACAACAACGATAATGAACGATTAACCAAATTGATGGTGTGGCGCGTTTTGATGAGCACAAAAAAATCGCTAACAAAAAAGTAGGCGGCCAGCAGCTGTAGTACTATTACTACTGGTGGTCCAGCAGGTAATAATTATTTGAAGACAAGCCGCGGGCCGGTCGCCCAATTGTACGGCTGTGTTTTCTGGCGGCATCTGGCCAACAATTTGGATCGACCGATCGATTACCAACCTGGTAACTAATATGTTATATCTCCAATCAGTTAGAAAACTTAAGTTGTTGGGTTCTAGTTATTTAGTATATATTTATAGAAACTCGGTCTAACGAAAATAGCGACTTCTTCTTGTTCTTAAAATGTTTGTCAAAACGCGTAAGTGTTGGCCAAGTCGATTTAACGTTATCTATATGCAAGATACATTAATTGTATAATTAAACTAACTGAATCAATTAACATAACTGTTAACCCTTAACTGTTAACGTTAATTAAGGTTAAACTTAACAGATGAGCATGTAAAGTTAACAGTTAACTTTAAATCGTAACAGTTGGTTTACTTAGGAGATAGTTCGTTTAAGTTCATTAGGTCTATAGGCAAATTCAGAATTCTCGTTAAGAACAACCCCACACTTGACAGACTAGCATCCTGGCCTGCCGGTTCTATCTCCTTTTCATTGGAGCTGATTGACTCCCCTCCATATATGTGGGTTCAGTTCCTCTCGGCTATATGGCTTATCAGTCTGAAAATAACTCTCTGACTTTGATTTTGGCAACCACAACAACTTTGTAGTAGACCCTCGTACTCCTTCCACTCTACCCTTGCCCTACTGCAAGTCTATATTATTCTATTGTGTATATTTCTTATTATAATTATTGTTCTAGTTCTCTATCTTAGTTATGAAATAGAAAAGGAATACCACCTTGTCCTATTGCTGAGGTTCACTACCTTTTAATTAGTCAGTTGCTATTACATTGTGGTCGTACAATTGGTGCTAGCTATATTGACCAAGTATTCGGTCTAGAACTAGTAGCAACTGACTAGCTAATAGGTAGTGAACCTCGGGAATAGACAAGGTGGTATTCCTTTTCTATTTCATAACTAAGATAGAGAACTAGAACAATAATAAGAATAAGAGATAAATACAAATAGTATATATAAACTTGCCATAGGGCAAGGGTAGTGAAGAAGAAGTAGATGGTCTACTACTATCATTGAATTTTGCATAACAGTCTGAATTTGACAATTACCTACTACTAATTGTTTTGTTTCCTCTCCACAGTTTTTTTTCTGGATATGAACGTTTTCGAATTGTTTTCCATATCTAATAAAGCTTGCTTGTCTATGCGGAAAACGAAATATGGGTAGGTTTAAACATTTTCCAGCGATCATGTGCTGCCTCCAGCATCCCCTCCCGTTTGCCTCCGGGACCCCCTAGCTCTCCACCTTCCAGAGCCTAACCTGAATGATGCACACCATCACCCAGCCGCCAGATCTTCTCCGGTTTCTAACAGTTTTTAGATAAGGAATTACAAAAAGGTCTTAGTGACCGATTATATGACAGAAGAAAAGTAGCTGCTTTAGAACTAGAACAAACAATACGTCAATGCGTTCAAGATGGCGATAGAGACAAAATAAGAGCTATCATTGATGAATTATGTAGAAATTTCGCATATGCTGTACATCACCCTAATTCTCGTAACGGAGGTCTTATTGGTCTAGCGGCAGCAGCAATTGCTCTAGGTCAGAATGAAGTGGCCATTTATTTGGAAGATATCATTCATCCAGTATTAGCTTGTTTTGGCGATCAGGATGCTCGTGTAAGATATTATGCTTGTGAAAGTATGTATAACATCGCCAAGGTGGCCAAAGGTGAAATTCTATTATATTTCAATGAAATATTCGATGCTCTTTGTAAATTGTCTACAGATTCTGAACCGTCAGTTAAAAATGGTGCTGATTTATTAGATAGATTGATTAAAGATATTGTAGCTGAAAAGGCGGCAACTTATGTTTCAGTTATTCCTAAATCATCACCACCAATACCGGTTTCTTCATTAAATAGTAGAATTGAGGATTCTAACCAACCGACTTTTCTCAATGAAGCGCCTCAAAATGAAACGACTTTCTCCTTAGCAAAATTTATTCCTTTATTAATGGAAAGAATTTATGTTATCAACCCATTTGCAAGAATGTTTTTAGTTTCGTGGATTACTCTACTAGATTCAATTCCTGACTTGGAATTAATTAGTTATCTGCCATCATTTTTAGGCGGTCTTATTTCATTTCTGAGTGATCCTAGTGAAGATGTAAGAGTAGCAACTCATACTTGCTTAAGTGGCTTTTTACAAGAAATCCGTCGAATTACTAATATTAAACGGACTGTAGCTCTAGAACGTGAAAATAGGCGTAAAGCTTTGAAGGCATTGCCAGAAGTACCAACTAGTAATATTGAACAGCCCCCCATAATAATGACGACAACAACAGGAACAACACCAGCAGCGCCGCCAACAGCACCAACAATAACGGCGACAGCACCAGCTATAAGCACAACAACAGCAACACCGGCTATTGCAACTGCCACTACTGGTACTACGACTCCAAATGAAAGTGAGGAGAAGACTATTAGCAGTAACAAACAGTCCCCATTACAAGCAGATTATCGGAATAAACAATTGCCAAAACAACCAGACGGTGGCGAAGTTGGTGGACAGCAAATAGAAGTTCCAACTGGAGCAGGTTTACCGGAACAACAACAACTACATGCCGCTGGAGATAAAAGCTTACCTCTTTCATCCGACACTACTATCACTACTACCACTCCTGCTACTACTAATATTAATGAGTTCCATGAACATGAACCAGACCGAGAAGATATTGACGAAGACGATGAAGGACTATATATTCCTGGTCAAGACGTATTTATAAATTTTGATAAAATCATCGAAATACTCATATCCCATTTAGATTCATCAGAGGAAGATATTCAAATTATGGTTCTTTCATGGATTGAGACCCTTCTTGAAGTCTCCCCCTTTAGCATGTTAACATACGGACCAAGGTTCTTATCTGTACTATTACCTACTATGGCCTGCGAAGGAGCCACACTAAGAAACGCTGCAGAAAGAGTTAATGATAAAATGTTACAACTTATCTTAGAACTGCCAGATAATTCGAATCAGGATGGCTCAGACAGTAGTGCTAATGCCATTGATGATGGTAAAAACAGCACCAAAGTCGACAACGAGGAAAACCCCTCTATAGACAAACTAGACTACTCTGCTACAGTAAATGCATTAACGTTACATTTCCTTAATGAGAAGGAACAGACGCGAGTGGCTGCTCTTGACTGGTTAATTATGTTACATCGTAAAGTTCCACGTCGGATATTGGCCATAAACGATGGAACATTTCCCGCGCTATTGAAAACATTGTCTGATCCATCGGAACAGGTAATCACTAAAGATTTACAACTTCTTGCTCAGATTTCTTATAATTCCGATGATGAATATTTTGCCGTTTTCATGGTCAATCTACTTAATCTTTTTAGTACAGATCGTCGTCTATTAGAAACGAGAGGGAAGCTGATAATTCGTCAGCTTTGTATGAGTCTTAATCCAGAGCGAATTTATAGAACTATGGCCGATATACTAGAGCGGGATGATGACGTCGAATTTGCTAGTCTTATGGTTTTAAATTTAAATAATAACCTGATCACTGCCCCTGAGTTGGCAGATTTGAGGACTCGACTTCGTAGTTTTGAAACAAGAGATGGTGCTTCGTTCTTTGTTGTTCTTTTTAAGTCATGGTGTCATAATTCTGCAGCTGCATTGTCATTATGTCTATTAGCACAAGCTTATGAGCATGCATTTTTAGTTCTACAGATTATTGTTGAATTTGAAATCACTGTACCTTTATTAGTGCAGATGGATAAACTAGTACAATTGCTAGAGAGTCCTATTTTTACACAATTAAGATTACAACTTCTGGAGCCGGAAAAATATCCATTTTTATATAAATGTCTTTACGGTATATTAATGATTTTGCCACAATCATCTGCATTTAATACTTTGAAAAATCGTCTCAATAGTGTATCAGCAATTGGATATGTTCATATTCCTCAGCCTCGGTCTCTGTCAACTGTTTCTGTAGGATCTTCTTCAACTGGAACCAGTGGTAGTGGTAATAGTAGTGGTATTAAATCAACCCTTAAGCATAATTATCGTGATGATGTCAAATGGACGGAACTATTGGACAAGTTCCGTAGTGTGCAGAGGCGATTACAAGCTGCACGAAATCAGACGTCAGTTAAATCATTTAGACCCTACGGTACCGGCGCAAATGGAAATGGTGGTGGAGGGGGTAGTGGCGTGATATCCAGAATCACAAGCCCTGTTCTAGGTGATTCGACCTCCTCTTCGACTGATAAAGCTAATACTCTATTATATAAATCTGGGGGTGTGAATCGTACCTACAGTATCACTGGAGGGTCTACTGGAAATGGAGTATTGCAACCTGTAAAAGGTACAACTGCCAGTACTAGTACTAGTAGTAGTAGCAGTACAGGTGGTGGAAGCGGATCAAGCATGCGCAGATTTGCTTCTGGAAGGGCTTTTGGACTACGGCGTCAGAGTGATGATAAAAAGAAGTGAAATCGATTAACTACGGTAAACCTTCCCATTTCTCTCTACTCTCGCGATCCTTCGTTATCGTATGGAATTTTTTTTTTCTTGGACATCCGCCAGGGCCAATTCAGATCAACAGTGGTGTATATAAAAAGTATTTATAGCACAGAAATAAATTTGAACATTACATAAAACAATGACACCACTACTTCTTTATTAACGTACTAATGAAGACAGCTTTTTTGTCAGACTTCTTTTGGGTCTCTTTAAATCATTTCGAACTTGTGAATAATCTACCTCTTTCCTTGATAATCCAACTGAACTATATCGTTCTTGTTGTTCATTATGTGCCGATTTATTATTTTGTTGTTTGGATGGATCGACTGTTCTTCTTTTCGTGTATTGATTTGCAAGTTTACGATACTCCACATCTCAGGGGTTGTTAGTAAAGCATGAAAATCGGGAGGAACGGAACGTGTTGCTCCAATTTAGTAGTAAGTGTATTAACTAAAGGATCCACTCCTACAAATCATTTCAAACTTACAGTTGTTTATCTTTTCAAAGATTGACGGCATTTTAATTTTAATTTATAGTAAGATCAACAGATAAAATGTAAAGAAAAATCAAGATCAAAATCGAAAAGTAGAAAAATAGAAAATTACTAACTGTTAAATAAACACGCTGCCAGATTTTCCTAGCTCCTGTATGTAGATAAACAGGGAAAGTTAACAGATGATCTTTGCATATTAACCGTTACGTACTAACTACATTAAATTCAGCTTTTATCTCGGACTGAGGAAAGGGGGGTGCTGCGTCTACACGACGAATAACACGTTAAGCACGACATTATATGAAGAGAGCATATGCAAGGTTAGTGAAAAGCTAAATTAACTTACATGAAGGATTTTTTCCGCATTAGTATCGCATTTAACGTTACTGTAACTGTAATTAGATTTTCACGGAAATCTGTTTCATGTCTTCGTCAGCTAGAAAGAGTCTTGACCTTAGTCGGCTGCTTGGCTTGGCCTTAATTGCTGCTCTGGCGAAACGGAATCTACTCGGATTATATCTCGCTATATCACAGTAAATTGCAATAAATGAATAAAGATGGTCCTTGATCTCTGCTAATTTTGCCAGAGGTAACTTGACTTGTCTCTCAAAGAGCTTGGGATCTGTTAACTGCGTAATTTGTTGTAGATTTGTATCATGTCTGAGTCAAAATCAGAGAGGTTAAAAGCTAATGATCATTAAGGATTGGTCTTAATTAAGGTTGACGTCTTGACACCTTGAATGCTCTCTATAGAGTTAGCTCAGTTATCATAGAATCTTCATTCAAAAAGAGATCTAATTTAATGCAATAAATAAATACAAAATAATAGAAAAGAAAGAATTTTTTTTTGAAGTAAAAGGAAGGATTGATGTACTTGAATATCATTGTAATAATTCATCTCTAAAATGAGGTTGATTATTGACGAATTTATCACGACGATATGCAATGTTCTGTTGCTTGCGAACTTCTTTCCAAACCCGCTTCCGTTGTTTCTCTTGAACAGGGTCACGAGTAGTTAATAAACCGGCCGATCGAGAATCAACAGCCATGACTGTACCTTGACCATCACGAGCGATATCAGTAGAACGAAGACTCTGCTTATAGTAACGTTGAAGACTACGATGACCAGCACGTAAACCAGGTGCAAGACTAAGTTCATAACCTGACTCTTCGATATATTCATCTTCGGGTATTTCTTCATCATCAAAGTTTTCAATGTCCTCATCATCATCAACCTCTTCCCATTCGTCATCATCGTCAGCAGCAGCAGTTGTGGCAGATTTATTAGCATTATCATAAGATGATCTGAAATCGTAAAAGTCAGAAATCTCAAGTTTCTCTTGCGTGCTTTCGTATGGTATTCTAACATGACTTTTAGCGATCATATGAGCTCTTACACTTTCAGCATTTCGACCTTGAAAAGTACACGCCAAACACATATTACCAAGACCGACTTTTTCACCTAGATACACAATTAACCCTTCGAGATCTACTAAATATTCCCTCTCAGGGACATATAATCCATATTTCTTATTCATATAAGAGACATTTTCTCCAACAGAGTCAAATATTTTACCATCAACAAGACATGTGGTTGGAGGAATATGGAGTGACGTTGCTTTACGTTTTAATAATTCCTTTTCTATTTCATCCTCATTTTCACCACTTTCAGCATCAGGTAATGCATTGGATTTAATGGGAGTCTTATCGCTTTGAACCTCATCCTCGTCCTCATCTTCATGACTATAAAGATCATCTTCCTCAGTCAAACTTGGAGCATAATGACTTCCTACAGGATCACCAAGCGAAAATGTAGATGAAATACCACTTGCCACACTTCCAGTTGGACTTCCAGGCCTGGGAATTTGATCAATGGCATTTTTAGTACCATCAGCCGTCGTGATACCGGCAGTAGATGGTCTGTTATTTCTTGTCGCTTTACGTAGTAACTTCTCCTCTTTTTTCTTATCCTTTTTGGTTACTTGTCTTTGACCCGAACTTCTAGATGATGATCCTCTACCACTCCGTTCTTCAGCTAATCTTTGAATATGTTGTTGATTGATCATCTTTTCGGCAAACATTTCAGAGGAAATAGGCGGTAAGGCGGCAACCCTACGTTTGAGATTATATCGATGCCAATCAGTTTTCATATGAATCCTTTGTAAATCCGCGGTAGGAAATGTTAATCCACAGGTATTACAGGTGAAGAGTGGAGCTCCTTCACCACCTCGATTTGGTTCAGTGACCATTATTTCATTCATCATCTTGGGAATAAGAAAGAAATCAAAACCAAATAAAGAAATTAAATAAAATAGAAATGCAAAATATTAATAAAATAAACTGGATCAAAAAATGAAGGATTTGTCTTCCTGAACCGAAAAGAACAAGGAATAAGAAGATTTGTTTCAAGGCTTAGTGCTGAGAAATAAAGCAAAAAAAAAAACCTCGGGGTACATGTATATTATTAGTGTTTAGGGTATAGATAAGCCTCACACGCCGCAAAAGATGTGGCTCTGAGATATACAGTGAAGAAAAAAAAAGAAAAAAAAACTACGTTACTATCTGTGATGAAATACAATCTTGTATTCGGCTAGGCAGAATCTAATCTAAATCTATAGCGCTAAATTAAGAAAACCAGAACCTAACCAAAAGGTATATCCAACCAAAAGGATATTGAGTTCAGGAATCAGGATTACATTAGTAAAGAGATTTATATAAATATAATAATATATTTGATATATTTGATATATTTGATATAGATAAATTGATAATTGATAAGTTGGTTGTTAATAATAAGATAGAACAGAATAGAAAGATAACATCTAATATAAGAAAAGAAATGAGATCGATCGATCGATCAGTAAAATGTGCGGCTGTACATAGAGTACTAAAACTAAAGGATAATACAAAATCTTACTACTCTAACTTTTATATGCTCTCTCGTTTCTGTCTCTGCGTATCAAGTGGAACGAGAGATAGAGGGCTAGGAGTCAGGGTGCTACGACAGTATTTCTTACCCAATGAAAGGAAAAACTTCCAGACACACCAGGTCTCCTCAGGAGTAGAACGCAACGCCAGACAGACTGGAAAAGATATATCAGACGTTAATAACATAACATTACACTATAGCAAGCCATACACATTTTATTTTTCTTTAAAGTTGATATAGGTTTGACAATTTATCGGTACTTGACGAAACCAATATCAGCGGCCTTCTCTCTGAAAGATTGACGGCAGATGTTCAAACCGTACTTTCTGATGACAGCATTACGGGAACCAGTGATACGACTATAATGTTAGCTATATAAAGTAGATTCATTTAAACTGGTCGGAATAATACTTACCACTGACGGGATCCCTTTCCGTAGTTTCTGGGGTGTGAATACCAAACGTTCTCGTGAGCCATATTGTCTAATAATGTTAGTATCGAGAAATTCAAATTCTGTATACTGATCCTGAAATGAAGATAAACATATAAGGAGATTCAATTTTAAGAAAGGTAATGTAGTTGAAGTATATTCACAAAAATCATTCAGGGGAGTTAACTCTATAAAATAATAGGTTTAACCAAATGATTACACTAAGCTCCACCTGCCCATAATAAAGATAATCCATATCTTCAACCAAATAAATATATCTCCTTCTCTTTGTACCGTCGAAATATTACACGCAGAAATAGATCAATGTCATCTTGTTGTCGAACAGCCCTCTGAATCAATACTTGTTTTGTACTTCATGAAAGATCTGGTCGAGTTCAGTAAACCGAGAGTCGTTGATATTCAAGTCAGAAACTAACCATCATACAATCCAGCCTAAATATCCTATTCTTCACATATCCCGTAATTTTTCATATCCAAATAGTTTCACAATCCAATAGTTTCACAATCCAATAGTTTCACAATCCAATAGTTTCACAATCCAATAGTTTCACAATCCAATAGTTTCACAATCCAATAGTTTCACAATCCAATAGTTCTTATTTCATATATCGTCTCATCCTTACTCTATTCAATATCATTAATGATATACTTACATTTTTAATTGGTTCAAATTGCTATTTACTGCTGATGATTCTTCATGAACTTCAATTGCGTTAAATGCAATGTTCGTGAAGGTGATATTGGAGCTTGGGAAAATTGAGTCAGAATTCATGGTATAGCAGTCCCATAAACTGCCTATTTGGGAAAGTATTCTTTTTAATTCTTTTCGTTAGGAACCCTAATATATCAGAGTTAAAAACCCCAACCCTAATTAAGAAATTAAGCCTCAAGAGCCGCACAGAAAAAACAAAGCCGCACATTGAAAAATATTTTAGCCGCGCACTGAAATGCGCGTATGTACGTACATTAAATTTTAGAACATAAAAAAAATAAATATCAAGGTCAAAAAAATATCTATCTCATCATATATAATCCTAGACGAAGATAGATAGATGAACCTGAGGTAGTAATATTGGAAAAGATAGAGCATTATTACTAGTGTGGTATAAACCTATTATATCTACATATACTACCGTATTACGTTACTGCATTTTTGTTCGATTTGCGTAAGTTGAAGAGTCTTCTATAACCATCATGGCAGGCCATTCTCATAGAGCCACACTGAAATCCGGTCATAAACCATTCAAATCAAAACATGCTACTAAAAGTGCTTTGAAAACTCGATATAAGGGAAAAGTTGAAAAGGAATCAAATGGAAAAGTTAAAGTTCATGTTATGTCAAAACAAGAAAGAAGAAATACTGCAAACCAGATTCGTTCTAATAAAGTTATCGGGGTGAATGAAAATAAAAAGATTTTTGATGGTCGCAACTCTGCTCCTAAGGTTGTTACTGTAGTCAATTTATCTCCTGATTGTGATCCGTCGTCTACTATTCAATTACTCAATAACGCTGTGATTGACAACAATAACGACATTTTAGTTCCAAATCCTGGCTCTTTAACGGTTTACGCCGATAGATTCAAGCAACAATTAAGATATATTATTCCTCGAAGGAATTTCATTGATATATTAGATGCTGCTAAAGTGGCTGATTTTGTACTGTTTATATTATCGCCTACTACAGAAGTGGATGATTTTGGTGAACAATGCATTCGATCGATTGAATCTCAAGGTGTTTCGAACACGATAGCATTAATTAATCCGGGTTTCACGAAAATCGGAACACCCAAAAAGCAAGCCGATGTGAGAAACTCCTTGTTAAGTTACTTTTCACATTTTTTTCCTACAACCGACAAAATCTATGCTCCAGAAATTTCTTCTGAAGCTTTGAATGTTAGTCGTATTTTATGTCAAAATTTTCCCAAGGGAATAAATTGGAGAGATTCAAGACCATATATTCTTGCTGACAAGGTTGAATTTGATAATACCTGCAATGCTTTAATGGTTGAAGGTATTTTACGTGGTCGCGGGATTAATGCTGATAGACTGGTACATATTCCTGGGTTCGGTGATTATCAGATTGAGAAAATTGTTGATGCTACAAATACTTCAGGATATATCACTATTACGCACAGACAACGACAAGAAGCAATGGATGAAGATGTAGAAATAGAAATAGATGAAGCCGAAGCCGAAGCCATTTTGGCGAGACCTTCAGGAAAGCAAGAATCTTTAGATGAGTTAGCGGTGGTAGACGATGAAATGGCTGATGATTTTGATAATTTTCAGGGCGAAGTAGAAGAAGAGCAACGGCTTGGCGTACGTCTTGATGGACATCATTATTTCACACGTCAAGATTTGCACGAAGACTATGATAGTGAAGCCGAAGACAGTTACAAACGGCCAGCAAATATTAAAAAACCCTTACCGAAGGGTACATCAGATTATCAAGCTACTTGGATAGTTGATGATGATGATGATGATGAAGAAGATGATGAGGAGGAGGAATTGGAAATAGAGGAAGGTATTGACAGTAACTTCAATGGTGAAAGAATGGATTTTGGTGAATCAAGACAATCCGAATATGCCCCTACTGAGGCTGGAGATCTACAAAGTGAAATGTTTGTAGATTTGACTGTGGAAGAAGAAACTCGACAATTGCAAGAGTTTAGAGCGAAAGCTAAAGAAGATCTTCATTTTCCTGATGAAATTGAACTTATACCTACACAGTTTGCCAAGGATCGATTGCATAGATATAGAGGTCTTAAAAATCTAAGAACATGTACATGGGATGTGTATGAGAAGGACCTACGTGCTCCTCAACAGTGGTCTGGTTTAACCAGAATATCTAACTTTAAAGGAACTAGAAATAGAGTATTGAAACAATCTATTCTAGAAGCACAGGTTCAGCCGGGTAAAAGAATCAAAATATATATTAGGGCTCCAGAATTTATTGCATCATCTTTTAGTTCTGAATCTCCATTTGTTGTTTATGGTCTATTACAACATGAACATCAATTATCGGTGGTCAATTTAACAATCACTCCTAATAGTGAATTTACCGAACCAGTCGCATCTAAACAGAATTTGATTTTACAATGTGGTCCTAGAAGGCTGGTAATTCGGCCATTATTCAGTCAAGCCGGATCAAATGCATCTAATAATGTTTATAAATATGAACGATTCTTGCAACCTGGTCGAGCATCAACTGCAACAATAATTGCCCCTATAACTATGGGTAATATTCCCGTACTTTACTTCAGATTACCTAATGAAGAACAGAAGGATACTTTAGATTTAGTGGGTACAGGTAGTGTTATGGATGCCAACGTATCTCGAATCTTGGCTAAGAGAGTTGTATTAACTGGTCATCCATTTAAGATTCATAAGAAACTTGTTACTGTACGATATATGTTCTTTAATCCAGAGGATATCTTATGGTTCAAGGCAGTACCGTTGTTTACTAAATTGGGACGTTCTGGATATATCAAGGAGAGTTTGGGTACACATGGTTACTTCAAGGCTACTTTTGATGGTAAGATTACTTCTCAAGATACAGTTGGTATGGCATTGTATAAACGAGTTTGGCCACGACCTTCCACATTATGGACCATGTAATAGCAGAACATCTATGTAACAGTAAATGATTTATTTTGGAGTCGCATACTACTCTCTGCCAGTGTTAAATTACTTTTCTCGCTACCTACACTTAGTATTAACTACCCGGCGGCTGCAGCGCTGCCTCGGACTCCAGTTTCTCGGTGCGCGATTGCTGACTTTCAGTAACGTTAGTTTAGCATTTTAAATGTATTATTAGTATGAACTTTAATATTTATAACCAGCAAGAATTATCGCAGGTTAAACTGTGCATATCCCCACATATTTCCGTAATAGTACACTTGCAGCAGAATCAAAATTATTGTGGTTTCGTACTCGGATCAGGCAGAAACAGGACCTCCAGCTCCTTAGCGAAATCCTCTAGAGGCACTGCCCGCCAGAAAAGATGGTAAAGTAATAAGTATTTATTGGTTTATATGTTGATGATTTAGCTCTAATGAGAGCATATTAAATATTGTTAAACGACATTTAACTAGCAGGTTCCAAATGAGTGATGCAGGTGTAGCTAATTATTTTTTAGGCCTGAAACTTGAAAGAAATGGATTGTACACATCTCACAACAACGCTATACAGAAAGAATTATTGAAAGTTTCAATTTCAGTAATTGTAATAGTTCAACTATACCAATGGCTATTAAAGATATCGATCTTAATGATCATTAATAACACTGACTGGATCCTCGGTCCAGAAGAATAGGTAAAAACTTTCATTTCATTCTACTACGTCTACTCCGTGTCGACAATTCATTTATTTTCACCGCTGCGGTGCCCTTAGAAACTCATGCTTCTTCCACTCAAATGCTGACCGCGTGGTCTGAACGGGTCAGTGATATGAGATGGGTTAACCCGAAGGAAGACAAACCCACAGAATCATAGCGGCCGAGCAACGCCAAGGGAGGAGAGCGCTGGCAGAAATAATATTGACCTCGTCCGGCGTAAAGTGAGTCAATAAACTACGTTCATTTACTCTGCTGTGTATTCGGTCGAAACTTGGCAATGAGCCGTCTACGTAGCCAGCTAGCTAGCTAAAAAAAAAAAAACAAAAAAACTAGCCAGCAATTAGTTCGCTAGTCCGAAGAAGCCGTACACGGCACTACCCTTGCCCCCATCTGCCAGATTAACTTTGTTAATTTCAGTTACAGCTTAGAGCTTGCAGATCGGTTGATGCCGTTTAAGAATTGCAAATGGGCCCGCCTAAGATTAAGCGCCGTAACGTTAAATTTGACTTCGAAAAAGATTTAACTTGACTATATATCTAACATAATACATTGACATTATATAGAACAACCCATCGTTCTATTATTATTGGAAGGGGAACACGGAACGGACAGTTAATTTAATATTTCTCCTGTAGTCTTTTTTTTCTTCAACTTTGTTGATATCTTTATCTTCATTTTCATCTTTATAGTTCATCTTCGGGGTTTTTTTGTTTGAGTCTATTTAAAAGATAAAGAAAGGAGACTACAGAAAAAATCTTCTTGCTTTATTTGTGGATCCTTGTTTATTTATAAACACTTAAAAAATGCCTAATCCTTACAAAGGATTTCTTAATCGCTTCGGACATCAGAATGATAGATCTGAATCAAGTCGTCGTAGTGGAGGGGACCAGCAAAATCAACCGACTGACCCAGTAGCGGAAGCCTCAACACCAACAGCATCAACAGCATCAATATCAACACCAACATCTACAACTGGAATCTCAGCTGTTGGAAATTCACCGGAAGCTACAATCTCAGGCTCTCCTCAGTCAATTACAAATTCGTCCAGTTCAACGAGATATAATGGAGAGGATTATGAGGATGTTTATACCTCATTCGTTGGCGATACTGGCAATAGCAATACTTCCATTCAAAGACAACAACCACTTCAGGTACGGCCATGGGGAAATGTTACTTCATCAACAAGCTCGACGATGCCGCCGGTGCTACCACAAGAAACGCCGCAAATTAGACCATGGGAAAATGTGGCTGCTAATTCAATGCAACCACAATCTTCCCAGACTAGACAACGGGAATATGTTGCCCCCTCGAATTCTTCAATGTCATCTGGTAAACCGTCCACCATTAGTACATCGAGTGTATTTTCAAGGAATGCACCATCTGCATCATCTTTTGGAACCTTTTCTAGTTATGGTTCAGGTGCCGGAAGTTCAAGTAGTGGTTGGAAGGGTCTAGGAGGAAGTACGGCGCTGGATGGTAGTATTCCTGAAGAGGGACCTGAACAACAACAACAGCTATCTTCATCCGTACAATCCGAAAGTGGGAGACTGATGAAAGTGGTTCCTCCACAGGAAATGAGTTCCCTAATAGATGATACCACGTCAATGCGATCTCGAAACCCCCAGCCTTCTTCATCTCCTCATCCACCTAGAATGCCGGTTGTTCCAACTCGTAGCTTATTACCAGATGTGTCTCAGAGTGGGTTGTCTCCATCTACCAGTTCTGAACTCTCATATTGGCCAGAAAGGTCGTCAGTTTCTTCATCGTCATCTTCACGACAAAGGCCGCGCAGGCCTGTAGGTACTAAGGATGAATTGAAAGAACTTGCAGATGATCTTAATCGTATTGTAGAACAGACCATCTCTAAGACCTTAGATATAGCTAGGGCAGCAGTTAATGTAAATCAAATGTTAAGGAATTCTGTTTTATCACCTCTTCTCGATCAATTATCGGAAGGTGAAATTACTTTATATTCCGAACCATCATTAACTCTAATCCTCAAAGCCACACTTCATTTCACCGACAACTTACTGACAAATCCTCAATCTCAGCAATCTCAGCAATCTCAACAATCTATTAAAATGCTTATATTACGCGCCCTTTATAACTTAGGTGTCAAACTAAAAATAGTAACTCCTACCTTGGGTACTGTACCTCATCCTCAGAATTATGCCGTGGGATCAATTCCTGAACTTCCGGGCCAACAGTCGATGGAATCACTGATAATTGCGGTAGCTTCTAGTGAGACAAATAATATCTCTGAACAAGATGGAGCATTCATTGCACCTGTTTTAAGAGGACTTACTCCCGAATTTGCCGTCCTCACCCTAGCGTTTGGATTCCCCAAACCTGAACAGGAGCATTTGGAGAATACTTCTTCTCTATATGAAATATCCCATGATATACACTTTTATTGCCAGAAAAATTTTATTCGAGTATGCAGTGGCTCAGGAAGTGACACGCGGGCATCACTAGGAAAACCTACACCGGCGACTCCAGTTGCACAATTCGTACCGCCTTACAGAGTTCCATTAGATTATAAGAGACCACCTATCTCTGTGTCTATAGCTACCGAGAAGGCCACAAACTTAAGCGGTACTTTAGGTGGATATGTGTACCCTAAGATTGAACCTTCTGATCCGAATTTGGCTGAGTATGCCAGGTCAACTTTCGCTATTACCTGTGCCCATGTTTGTCTTTCTGAACTTCCAGGGTCCTCCTATCCTATGGTCTCAGTGCCATCACCAGTTCTTGTTGATATATATAAGAAAGCTCTTGTTCGAGAGCGTAATAAGTATTCACCACAGTCTCTGGAATTCCAGGAATATGCTAGGGCTATTAGTCAGTTAGATGAGCAATTTCCTTCACCATCATCATCATCTCAGTTATCGCTATCGAACAGGGAGACATTTGGCCAAGTTGTTTGGGGTGAACGAGCCGTGGTTGATGGATCCATTTCGGATATCGCTATTATCAAATGCAGTCCAGGGATGGAATGTCGTAATTTCCTGGGTAATGATATTTCTTTTACAGAATATGATCCAGCTCTAATGTTTGGAAACCTTCATGTAAAGAGGATTGTTCGCAAAATGCACCCAGGAATGAATGTCTTCAAATATGGAAGTACTTCTAAGTATACTACTGGCAAAATCAATGGACCACGTTTGGTATATTGGGCTGATGGGAAATTACAATCAAGCGAGTTTGTGGTATGTTCTGGATCGCCAGTATTTGCTTCTGGTGGCGATTCTGGCGCTTGGGTTCTTCAGAAAAGTGAAGATATGCAAGAGGAGGATACCAGTACTGTATTAGATGATGGTACATTTTCTGTATCTGATAGGGGATCTACCCTGACTAGCAGAAGCACGGGAGGTCCTTGTTTAGGGGTTGTAGGGATGTTGCATTCTTATGATGGGGAGCGTAAAGAGTTTGGTCTTTTCACACCTATTCAGTCTATTCTTGATAGACTGCACCAGGTTACACACATCAAATGGGGTGTAGTGGGAGTTTCAGATGGTGATACCGAAGATCCTCTTATTGGAGGAAGTGAAAGTAGTGATTCAGGCGATGAGGTTGAAGGAGGAAGTGATGCAGAACTTCCTTCATCCAGGGAAAGCTGATCAAAATCTGTGCGCTCTAGATATGTTTACCGTCTTCTTCCGCCGGGTATTATGGTGGTATATATGTATATTTTATGTTATATTTATTTATTCTTTACGAAAATGCTAATACATATGTGTATATAGACATGTGTATATTAACAATCTTTTTTCTTTTAATGCATTGCCATATATTAATCTATCTACCTCTTCGTTTTAAATGTGAACGTATGACCTCCAGCTGGTCTTGAAATCTTACGGGCTCCTTTAGGGGTAACATCCTGAGTCTTACTATAAGGATCGAATACATTGGAATCTCCTCCAGATTTTCGATTGTCCCTCTTGTTATTCTTACTTTTGTGCCTCTTCTTGTCGTCATTCTGTTGTCGTTTAAGAACAGGTGCAGCAGACTTGAAGTCGAATGCATTGAATGGTACATCCGGGAAAGGCTGAGCGGGAACGTCTTCATTATCGTCTTCATCTCCTTCCAGATTATCCTCATTGATCTCGCTTTGATCAACAACTTTAAGCTTTCGGCGCTTCTGTTTCCGCTTTTTCTTACCACTCAAAGCTGGCTCTGCTTCCGCCTCTTCTTGACTCTCAGCCTTCCGTTTAACTGACTCAGAGGATTCAAATATCTCACTTGAATCATTATCTTCTGAAACATCGTCCTTGTTGACAGATATCTCATCTGCTTGAATATCCGTCTCCTGGGCAGAAGGTATATACTCTATATCATCGTTACCAGATTCCTCCTCCTCCAGATCCGGTGGAACAGGAACGTATAGCTCTAATTTGTCACGAATCAATTCAGCACGAATAGAATAAGTGCCCGGGTTTACTGTCGTACTTGTCACTAAGCAACTGAAAAGTTCAGATTTTGTCCCTCGTAACGTCGATACAGCATCCTGGATATTTGTAGGATCGAAAAGATGCTTCTGACATTGAAGGGCTACTTCGAACTTTACACGATAGTCATTATAATCACTTTCAAGATAATCTAAGGTTATTTTTCCAATCTTCTCGTTCACGTCTTCATCCCGATGCTCCTCACCTTCTCCTTCTGTGTTGTAAAATCTCTCCTCTTCATCTGAAATTTTAACCTGAGCTCTTTTAATGATCTTGGCTATTTCAACAGAAGCGGCCCGAACGTGAGCAGTAGCACCATTAGATACACTTAATATACCAGCCACAGTTGTAGGCATGGTAACACTTAAGGCAACCAGAAAATGGTTGGGCATTATAAAACGAGGGCTTTCATCGACTTTACGTGCTGCTTGATCTCTCCATTCGTGCAAGTCTCTGAGAACCACTTGCTGGCTCGTGGTCAATCTATATTTCAATAATATGGGCTTGCAAGCCTGAGCGGTAGTAGTTGCATAACCGGGATTCTCATAACGTTGAGATGCGACCTGCCGTGATTCTTCTAAAACAACATGAAGTTTATCAGAATTTATTAATCTGTTTCGGAGAATGTCGAAAATATTCAGTAAGAAGTGGGTATCTGCTCTTGCATAACTTTGCATTTGGGAAGGTAATGGTCTCATTCTCCAATCTGCCAATTGATATTTTTTCGAGGTAAGAAATTTAGCATAGGTCTCCAATAGATATGCCAGACCATGCCTAGGGAATCCTAGAGCCTTGGATGCAGCAAATGTATCAAACAAGCTAACAATATATAAACCAAAATCCCTCTGTAGCCACATAATATCCATATAAGCACCATGAAGTACTTTAACAATATTAGGATTAGTGAATACTTCATTCAGAACTTGCAATTCATTCCGAAGAACTAACGTATCTACAATCCAATCCTTTTCACGATTACTGATTTGCATCAAACATACAATCCCATAATAGGATCGATAATCGTGATGCTCAAGATCTACAGCTATCTCAGAAGACTGTTTCAGATCTTTCAACATAGCCAGTAATTTTTCCTCGTTATCGACATAAATGGGCTCAGAGGAATCCCAATCTGTCGATGGAATTGGCTCTTTGACTAAAATATCCGGATATGGTTGTTGTATTATCTCTGTACCATAAGGTTGTATATAATATGGCAGATGACTGTTGGCTACACTACCAATATCAGCTTCGCCATTAATATCACTAGCGAGGCGATCGCCGTTATCTTCTTCATCTCCTTCTGAAGGAACAGTTAGTTTTATGGAATCCTTGAATGAGACAATAGCATGTGGCTTAGACGTTAAGAGAGGTTTGAATGGAATATCTTTAGAGTTATTGACTGGATATTTAAAGGATAACTGAGGTTTGGAAAGAGTCTTTGAATGATGTATCACTTTATCGGAATTTGCACCTTCCACAGTTTTTAGTGGTTCATTAATAGTATCTACATCGTTTTCCTTTTTGATGGATGATTTATTCTTCTTAAGTAAATCTAAGGCTATATCGGTCTTTTCGAATAATGTATCTATGACATTACTGATATCTTTCCAGTTGTTCTCTATATCCTGAGAATTTTCCAACGTATCAACCTCACCAGGGCTGACAGTGTTGATTATGCGATTGACCAGATTCAATAACCTATCTGAACAAGTATCGGCAGATTGAGCTAGCGATCTATCCAGAGATCGGTAAAATGCTATATCCTGGTTCGATAATTTACCTGCACCCCTAATAGTTGATATCAGAGCCGAAAGCACCTTCTTATTCTGTTCTTCCGAAGTCATCTTTGAGCACCACCAAGTGATTTTACTTGGTTGGTTGGTGTGAAGAAAATAGAGAATAAAAAAATTACAATCGCAGAGATGCGCAGCAATTTTTTTGCAGGTCAGAAAAGTGTCTAAAACTGCAAGCCAAAAATTTCTTCCCTAACCTACAAAAGTTCGATACCCTTACCTCCAATCGATAAGATAAGATCGAGGTGACAATGCGGGTCCTGTAGTGTCCTGTAGCGATCAGCTCGACAGTACTTTGTGAAGAAGAAAATTTAATAGAAAACTGTTACATTGACAGTTGACCATGATGATATCAATTTGATATGATTGATGTCCCCAGTACTTTTGTGTTGATCCAGCGTCCGATATTCTTTTGTTGTGCTCGTTGAAATGCTGCTCGTTGAAATGCTTGGCTATTCTGTTCAACCGTTTAATTACTGTTTATATTAGAATTAGTATACAAAAATAAAATAAATAAATAAATAAACTATCTCAAATCAGAGTAGTTCGCCTCTTCATCCATTGACTTCACAAATTGTTCCATTAAAAGATGCCTTTTCTTAGCTGCCTCGCGACCCGGTTCAGTTTTCATTGTGTCCTTGATATGCAGCAGTTTATCAAAGAAATGACGATACGCTGAGTTGACCTTCATGCTAGAGTCGTAAAGTGGCTGTCCTTTAACTGCTGAGAATGCTGAAACTCGGAAGATCCCCATAGCACCAATAGCGTCGAGTCGGTCGGCATCTTGAACACTTTAAAGTATGTTAGTATAAGTATATTGTAGCTTGCCCCTAAGCCTAGCGAGATAACACAGAGGGAGAATTGGCTACGAAAGAAATTCGGATATTCGCAATAATACTCGAAAACGGTAGTTCTCACTAAGAATATAAATCTGGACACACCGTCAAGGAATCAACCGTAACATACCAATGATATTCTACACACTGCCTATGCCAGTCAGTCCATTTCCCATTGGAACGCAGGGACTTTTCTTTACTATAAC
This sequence comes from Sugiyamaella castrensis, assembly GCA_030583505.1. Classification (NCBI taxonomy): domain Eukaryota; kingdom Fungi; phylum Ascomycota; class Dipodascomycetes; order Dipodascales; family Trichomonascaceae; genus Sugiyamaella; species Sugiyamaella castrensis. Next base: position 37,057 of record JAJMIF010000160.1, read on the forward strand.
CACAGTCCTTAACAATTTTAAGTGCTGTCACAGCTTTTTCATGTGGCACACCATTGCTTTCTAATTCGGCTAGAAGCTCTCGTTCGATTGAATCACAATCTTTGCTGGACACATACTTGTAATCAAGCAAGTCGTGGAATAAAGCAGCAAGTTCGACAATAAGTGTATCGGCTTGATATTCCGAAGGTAACTGTTCAGCAATCAGCAGGGCTTGATCTCTGACTCGAAATACGTGTCTGTAATCGTGCGATGGATCATTCGAAATCATCGACTTCCTGACTCGATCTTCAGCTGAACGAATAATATAAGATTTACCGGCTGTCATATTTAGTTAGTATAGTTGAGCAGTTTTGACGTTCTCCAAAGTCTTCTGAATAGTTTTGCTATACCAATATATTATATATATATCCTTTGTTAAGTATGAGCAATAAAACGAATGAACAAGAGATAACGATGTTTATGTTATCTCTGGCTGCGGCCTGCCTAATCTGGCCGGCCAAGCCGCGGCTTGACCGGTGCTCAACAATAACCAGATACAGATGCATATGTAACTGTTAGCCAGCTAACTTAACCAGTTAACCGTTAACTTAATTAATTAATTGGTTACGCACAGGTCACGGGCGCGCGAGCTCTAACTAGTACGTATTTTTAGTAGCGCCACGTGATGTCGATCATAGTCGATCTATCCGGCCACATCTTGTCGTAGCTGAACCTAGGCGCTATATTCACTTGTTTAACGTAATTCAAACAAGTGGAAAGAACCTCGTATATCCGCTATATCCCAGTTTCGCAAGGAAACTCCGGATGAGCAAGAACACTGAGTTCTCTAGCAAGAAAAATAGGATCCGGTGGGGAAGAGAGCCCCAACAGGTAGCAACTTGAATTAAACTGCAAAGAGAGCAAACGATTGCTAACGATTTGAATCTACCACCACTATTGCAGAAGCAGTAGATATCAAATACCATAATATATAGATAATATATATTGAGTGTCATTATAAATAGATATATGCTTCGTATATATTGATTCATCCATTCAGAAAGATGCACCATCTATTACGAACAAACGTCGCTCGTGGAGTCGAATCCATGACATAGCCGCCCTTACGCTCTGTGATATCGCCTCCTTAGTAGTGGCACCTGTAACACAATACATTTCAAAAGATGGAGTGACCCAAGCCAGAGCAGTTGTATCATGTCGAGTAGTGTAGAATATTTTAGAATGGCCATGCCGTGAATGTACCGCACCGTGAAGCTCATGATATAAAGTCATTAATTTCTGTTTCATATGGGCCTCGTAATAATGTAGTTGGAAAGTTGGCATGACAAATTGAACATAATTCTTGGATTTATATAAGAAATGGCGGATTAAGGGTGCTGGAATATCCATAGGTTTAAATCTACCCTTACGTACCGATTCTTCTATAACTGTGACCAACCCTTGCTTTTCCAATTGTTTAAGAATCTCATCCTTGGCATTCCTCACTTCAAAAAAAGCATTCCTATCGGGACTTATAAGAACTAAAGCAACATCTTCGGCTAAGAAATTAATATATGCATATAGGAATCCCGTGGAGTTAAATTTAGGCAAACATATAGGAACCCAATGTTCTCCACCGTCTCTAAATGATGTTGTATTAAAAATCATTGAAAATAAAAGATATAAATCAGGTGGATGAAGACTATGCCGGCGAGGTCTGATTACACTTACAAGTCTTGAATCAGCAACAATTAATCCATAAAGTAAACTGGGTGTTCTACAGTCTAGTAAAATATTATTGATTTTATCCCTGACGGTTTTCCTTAATTTAAGACATTCAAGGGCACCTAATAAAATTGACGGCGACCCTTCACTCATTTCCTTTGTAAGAGCATCGAGAAAAACTTCAGTTCCTCCTAACAGTTGACGAAGATCGAAGTTCCGACGGTTTTGGAAAACTCTAGATATTTGCGATCTCGTTAAAGTTGATAGGATTTGTGCATATAAGAAATCCAATTGTAATTTTAACTGAGATTCTGATTGACCAAGTTTATCAACTGCTATAAGAATTAAAGGGTCTTCTATAGATATAACGAAAAGGGTTTTTCCTGCTCGAAAGGATTTAAGATGTTCTCTTGATTGAACGACATGAGCTTCCCCTTGCTCTCCGTTGCTGTTGATATTAGCATTGCTGTTTGGAGCAGTTGGCAACGGTGGCGATGACGCTGGAATTTCACGATCAAAATATGATACTATAGTTTGAAATATTCCCATATAACCCGACACAATTTCATCCGAACCATATAGGGAATATATTAATTTTCCTGCAGTTGAAAGAATAAAATATTGCTTGTTCTGAGAGAGAAAACAATCAACAGAAGTTTCCTCAACACGGCCAATATTCGATGATTCAATACACCTGGCATCAATATCAGATCCGCCATTCGGAATATCTGATGATGTTTTATCATCTGGTGTAATTATTGTCGTACTAGAAGATGACTGTCGAACGTTATTGTTCAAAACTTCAGAAAGCATTTTAGCCACATCAGAGTTAGTTTTCCCTTCAGCAGTAGTTAACTCCAGAACCCCATTAATTGAAGAATCACCATCTGAAGATGATGCAGATAATCCAGCTAGAGAAACTGCTGTAGTAGGACGACCTTGTAATTCTCCACTATATTCCATAGATTCAGCATCGGTAGCCGATGGACCGACTACAACACCACCACTAGCAGTCAATTCGCTCAACGATAGCTTTTTGGCTGATATATATTGTTCATCTACTGTGAACATTGGTACATCGATATTATCAGTAGAAATGTCCTCCTCATCATCAGCAATAGTCACCGATTGACTAGAGGGCGGACGATAATCATCTATCTCTTCCCGAACCTTGCCTCCCCCTTTATCGCCATCCTGATTCACTTCTACACACTCAACTCCCATTGGTTCAGGAACAAGAGTGACAAGCGGTTCATCGGGACCAGCAGCGCTAGCCGAAGTACGGCGGTCACGTTTTTTATCTAACATGAGCTCTAGAGTGTATATTTACATGAAGATCAAAATCTGGCCCTATCTAACTTCTTCGGCTAACTTATTAAGTTCTCTTCTATCACATCCGTTCTTTTAAAATAACAAAGCCATAAGTGTTTGGGAGCAGTAGCACAACCCTATATTTTGGTATGCAAAGGAAACAATGGAAGGAAGCTTCCAAATATCAATTAAACAAAAATTGAAGCTGGTGTTTGTTGGCGATGTGTGCTATTCGAAGAGGCATATAACTGTGCAGGTAAAAATAAATATTTAAACGGTCACTTCAATTTAGGTTAAGGGTGTCTAGACGTTTATTATATCAATTGGTGATCTATACCTATTTCGACACGCAGGGTTAACTCAGTTCTTCGAATCAGGGGGATAAGCAATAAGATATAAGGTTCAACTTCGTGTTTACGTATTCTTTATCTATGTTAGGTCTCTACTGCCGCTCTAGTGTATCTGTGGGGAAATATAACCACTTTGTGGTTTTTTGTCCACAGTCACAAAAGCCCGGGCCGGAGTTCGTTATATAAACTCAAAAAGTCTTTCTCTCCTGCGAAGCGAAAGAACCCAACGGCTATATAATTGAGTATGTGAGATTCATGGCAGGATTTCACCAGAACAGAATCCATCTAATTGACAGAAGAAAGCCAGTTACGACTCTCCTTTGGCCATTGGAAGATCAATTCAAGAGTAGAATCGGACAAGTAAAATTTTATGAAATTGCGTAAAATACATCATATGGCCATTTATATATCTTGGCATACCAAGGTAATAACAATATAAAACAATTAATATAGTAAAATCCAGGAAAAAAAGAAATAAAACAAACTAGAAAATGACAAAAAAAAGAACTAAAAATAAAGGAAACTCATTATGAACGGAATATTAAGTTGTTTTTGTGATATATCATCATTCATAAATCTCAATACCCGTGTCGCATTACATGGGGTCCTATGACGTTCAATTTGTTTTGGTTTATTTCTTTCTCGAACCTGGACTTTGTTTCATAGCAGGTGAACCTGAATCAGCTAAATCTTTAACAGAACTCGCACGCCGCCTTTTGGTTGCCCGTGGACTTGAAATTGATTGTCGGGATTGTTGATTATTTCTGACCGTGACAGATACCAAAGTTGGAGTGGTATTAGTTGGTGCATTTGGAGCTTGAGGAGGACCAGAACTAGGAATACTTGCATGACCAGGAATAGGTGTTCCACTGGCATTAAATGAACGGGGAGACATAATTCCATCTCCACCTATTCCATTAGGAATCATACCACCACCACCACCACCACCGCCTCCTGGACTATTAGTAAAAGATATTTTACCATTCGCTGTTTGCTGAGTGGCAGTAGCAGCTGCTGCGGCCGCGGCTGCAGCAGCGGCAGCAGCAGATGACAATGAGGAAGGATCGAGAATAGGTTTATTGATACCTCCAGCACTAAGATCTCTACTTTGAAGAGCTCTTGCGAAGGCTTCCAATGCTCTCAACGGTCCTCCTGATTGAGGTAATGCAGAATATGTCATTAAATCACGCATATGCGAAATAGTTTCCGAAACTTCCAAAAATCTCATCACAGAACTAGTCATACCAAATGCTGTGACTTTTGTTGGTGCTAATTTAACAAATCTTGCATCGCCTGGCATACCCCCAGGACCACCACTCATTTGAGAATTAGCAAATGATGCTAATAAGGCTTGTCGGCTTATAAATTCAGAATGCTCTAAACTCTGCTGTTCTAGCCATTCTATTTTAAGTGCTGGATTCAAAAGAATTCTAGTAGGACATCTACAAGTTACCAAAGTTCCATCTTGAAACCAATAATTTATAGTACATCTTGAACAATCAACAAAATGATCACTACTGGGACTGAAATATTCACGAGGGTTGTCGAGATTTATTTGGATCCGTCGAATGCCCGATTGAACAAATGTATGAAAAAACCGAGGTATTATTTGGTAAGGGACATCAAAATGTTTAGCTTCTTTACCAGTACTAACTGAAAACTTCAACATAGCATTTTCCGAAAAAAATTCCGCCACCAGCCTACGCCAAAATTCAATATCACGAGTTTGATCTCCCACTGACCCTACTAACTCGGCGAAATGCATTAACCGAACTACTGCACTACCTACAACAGGTTTCGGCCCAGAAGCTGCCGCTGCCTGCATAGCAGCATTCCAGTCTGAAGAAGACGGTCCACCAACAATGCCGCCACCTTCTTGAATAGGCAGCTGCCCAGGAAGAGCTTGTTGTTGTGGCTGATGTTGCTGTTGTTGTTGAGGCTGTGATTGCTGCAGTTGCTGCTGCTGCTGCTGTTGTGGTTGTTGTTGTTGTTGTTGTTGTTGTTGTGGCTGCTGCTGCTGCTGCTGCTGTGGTTGTTGCTGTGGTTGCTGCTGTTGTTGATTATGAATGGCTGCTGCTTGGCGTTGTTGCTGAATGCCGGGGTTCTGTTGATTTTGCTGTTGTGAATTCTGTTGATGCTGTTGATGTTGATGTTGATGCTGTTGCTGTTGCTGTTGTTGTTGTTGATGGAGTTGCTGCTGAAGTTGAAATTGATGCTGTAATTGTTGCTGTCTTCGTAAAGCTTGCTGATGTTGCAAATTTATAGGCATCTGTTGATGCTGCTGATCAGTCTGACCCGTTGGAGGAGGGCCCCCTCCATTTTGGTGATTAGCTTGCTGAGCTTGAGCTTCAGCTTGTGCCTGAGCTTGAGCTTGAGCTTGAGCTTGAGCTTGTGCCTGAGCCTGAGCCTGAGCCTGAGCCTGAGCCTGAGCTTGTGCTTGCGCTTGTGCCTGCGCTTGTGCTTGTGCTTGTGCCTGTTGTTGGGCCTGTTGCTGAGCTTGTGCTTGTGCCTGTTGCTGAGCCTGGTGTTGTTGTAGTGCTGCAAACTGCGCTTGCAACTGCTGCTGAGATAACTGCATATGTAACATTCCACCACCAGCATTCGTCGCGCTGGCGGAATTAGGAACTGCAGGACCACCTCCAGCAGCGGCAGCAGCAGCAGCAGCAGCCGCCGCTGGATTTAGATGACTTGGAATCGGTGAACTATGTGGACCAGGATGCGGGGAATTAAAAGTTACTTGTTGCGGACTTGGACCCGGATCTCCTGGTGGACGGTCCTGTTGTTGCGGATGCTGGCCCGCACTTTGTTGCTGCTGCTGTTGTTGATGCTGTTGTTGTTGTTGTTGTTGTTGTTGTTGTTGTTGTTGTTGTTGCTGTTGCTGTTGCTGTTGCTGTTGCTGTTGCTGTTGCTGTTGCTGTTGCTGTTGCTGTTGTTGCTGTTGAATAGCCATTTGCATCTGATAAGGCGTAAGTTGTGCAGCATTAACTCCTTGAGAGAAAGTGGCACGCATGTGTTGAGATACTTGAGGTGGACCACCTGGAGGAACCTTTTGCGCACCAGCAATGCCTGGTGGTAGCTGGTGACCTTGGAGAGGCGAAGCTGACATCATCAAGAACAGTCCATTAGCCTATTAAAACTGTCTCAACAAAAATCACCAGTACTATAAGGATGTATTTATAGATATAAATATGTCACTGCCAGTTCAACCTTTTTTTTTGAGCAATCGACGATAAAACAGCTCAAATACTAACGCGCGTGAAACAGTTATTCCAACCCAAGTTATAGGCTTTCCTTTAAGAATATTATTATCCCTTCTATAACAACTATTCACTCTTTTTCAGTTTTAAGTCCTTAGATCATCAATAGAATATATCGACACCGCCCTAGTGCTGCTTATCTCCGTAGTGAAAAAGACCACTTTTGTAGATGTCTACTCTTTCCAACACAGATAAGAATACTGAGATCTCTCCACTGATTGCTAGTAGGAACAAGGATTTCAGGCCAAACGTGGTATACGTAGAATAAAAGTACACTTGAAAATGGATTTGAAAGTATGAAATGACTTCTTGCTGATGGTGAACGACGAGATGGCTCGGCTTAGCCCTGCTTCGTGGTTCTCAAGGTTTAAAGTGGTGTAGGTACTGCTGCTACACTGCATGCCAGCCGGCCGGCTAAGCTTTTAGATAAAGTGTGGTTCACCGTGAAAAATAAAAGGATCGCATGCCCTTAAAACAGGTAGGGTAACATGATTTTTTTGCATGCATGCATGCCGTTGAACGGATTTCAGCCGGGGTCGAAATTTATCATTAATATATTTCATAATTAGAGTTAAATATTATTTAAACGAGGCATATATTATGTCGCATGCCGCAGGGGGAAAAGGAAGTTCGAGGTCGATCTGCCCAACAGCTTGGTTAATGAGTGGGTAGCAGCTGCTCGTTTAATTAAGTGTCTCGGCCCAAGCAGACAGCCACCTTAATCGTCTGCTTTGCTCTTTCGGTACTCCTCATATTGCTCATTTCATCCAATCATTAGTTAATAAAGTCGAAGTCAAAATGAAACTTCCGAGTTTCTCTTAGAAAGAAGTCAGCAGCTTAGAATCTGGAGTGAAATCAGTGGTTGTCAAAAACGGCCACTTACGTGCTATTGTTCCGCGGAGTACGGTTCACATAATAAACTCCCAGGACAGCTAGCTAGCTAGCTAGCATGCCTCATTTCAGCCGGGCAGTGCTCTGCCTCCGGCGACTGAGGGCTTAAACCTAGACTCCCTCCCCTGGATTTGGCTACCCTCAAACGCGAGCGACTCGAGCAACGAGGTATGGGGCAGTGTCCCCCCCCCCCGCGGCCAGAGGCAGATGCTGTAGAGGCTTTTCCAATGGCAATAGGTCAGAATCAGATGACTCTTTTTCCTTCGGAAATATTAATAAAACTACTGATATATATTAGGATAGTTATGCCATCCATCATAAGATCCTTTGAGACTTATGTGGCCAGATTCCCCTGTATTTCAAGCGCAGGATAAATGGAAAACTGAAGAATAGGAGCAGTGCGTTCCATCCCTAGTCCTCAGATGAGCCTTTAGCGTCTGGCTCTGCCCGGCCTACGTAATGCCATAGAGTCCTATATCTGCCTCTGGCGGAGCCCCTTGCTCGCCCCTCGAGAGGTTAATATAGTTTCATGATATGATCTCAACCACTTACGAAGGGAGTCGAGGTACTGGGGTGTATCACATCTGCTCCGATGGAATGAGAAGAGGGTAAAGGGCCATATGGGTAGCTAAGACATTATTATTATGACTATTACTATTTTAAGGCAAATTCCGCTCCTTGCCATTCTGGTGGAATTGTTAAAGTAAACCCCGATTTTGATGATATCCATGTTGTCAATGCTGGATGCGTTGCTATTAATCGTGACTTCTTATTGGCAGAATATCGATCACTGTCATCTTCTATGGCAGAGGTATCATCATTAATGTTCTTCCTACTCCTAGGCTGCCTCTTCTTTAGTAATTTATCCAAAGTATCCTGTTTTTCTTCTTCCAGCCTTTGTTCGGATAAATTTTTTCTTCTCCGAGAAAGCTGGGCACGCTTTAATTGTATTTCTTCTTCTGTAAGAATCTTTTTCCTGGAAGGCTCATCTTGCAATTCCAAGAAATCTTCAGGAGTTTCTGAAATGAATCTTGCACGTTGTCTAGCCGTCATCTTCGCTATATCAGGCGTTGACTGCCTATCATTATTATTGTTACTATCTTCATCATACCCAACTTCATCTTCTTCATCCATATCATTAGTCTCTGCAGCACTTGGAACACCTTCATCACTCTCATCATCTAATACTTTCCTACCGGCACGAGAAGAACGTGATGGAGACGGGCCAACAGAAGTTTTAGCGCGGTCAGTGGATTTATTACCAGATCGCGATTTGGAAGGAGTAGGTGTACTTGCAACAGAAGTTAATTTGGCGCTATTTTTATCAAATTTTAAGACAAGTTTTTTAACACTGGGTTCTGCTTCTGCCTTTGGCCGTTTCTTAGCAGGAATAGTTTGTTGTGGAGGAGGAGGAGGAGCACGTTTTCTGACAGGGGGTTCAACTTCTTCAAATTCGTCTTCGTCGTCTTCTTCGACGATTTCAACATCTTCGTCATCTTCATAATCTTTTTCTACAACGTCTTCATCCTCCACATCCTCCTCTTCCTCCTCTTCCTCCTCTTCCTCCTCTTCCTCCTCTTCTACTACTTCATTTTCATCATTTTCATCTCCTTCATACTCTTCAATTTCTTCATTCTCTTCAACTTTTTGCCTATCTTCAGCTTCTTCATCATCGTCTACTTCTACAACATCCTCCTCTACTTCTTCCTCTTCCTCCTCCTCCTCCTCCTCTTCATTATCTTCATCTTCGTTGTGTTCGTCAATCTCTCCATCTGAAATACGCACAGTATTATTTTGATCCTCTTCATCTTCAGCAAAGTCACTTCCTTCACTACCACTGGCTTCAACTTCACTTCCTACTTCACTTCCTTCATTACTTCCGACATCACTTCCGTCACCACTTCCTCCTTCCCTATCACTTATTTCGACATCACTACCTTCCTCATCTTCACTACCATCTTCACTGGCATCGCTTCGATCTTCGTCATCAGAATTGGAATTACTACCACTATTATCATCCTCTGAATTGATATTTGAACCAGCAGCTTCTTCTCCTAAGATTTCGTCATTACTTGAAAGTTCGGATAAATCCGATGAAACGTCGCCTTCAATTAATTTAGACATCTACCAGGAGAGTGAATCAAATAAATAAATAAAAACCTGTGAGTGTAAATGCTGGAGAGAATGAGAGAATAAGAATGTCGATGCCCAAAGTGTCGAAAACTGCGGTTCAATGAATTGAAAGTGAGCCTCACGAGGCTTCTGCGACATGTGGGAAGTACTCCCACTGCAAACGCTGATGTTTAAACAAATATCCCAATACGGGATGTAACTACCAGTTCTTATCTATATATTCAACTAAAGTCCTATTTGGTCGATTCAACATGATCAATAATTATTATTATTACAAATTATTATTATCTATACTGTTTTATTTTTTCTATACTTTCTTTTTTGTTAATCTTCTTTAGTGCAGTTGGCTTTACTCTTGGGTATATATATATTGGTCATGTCTGTCTCAAGAATGGTTTTTAGTTCCTCAAGTCTTTTATTTCTTAAATATTGAATTGAGGTGCTACAGATCTTTTATTAGTCAAAGCTGTGTTTATTTTACATCTTTACTGATTGAGGACTCTGAAGGTGAGTGTCATTCCTTAAAACCATTTGTACTTCTATTCTTGAGACGATGTGACTAACTATATAGAATCTTCTATCTGTTATTATAATATTTAGGGAGTATCCATAAAGTAGTATTTAGGCTAACTAATCTCTTGAAGGTAAGTTTATAATTAATTGAAGTCTTTTATTTCT
>JAJMIF010000161.1:0-45798 GCA_030583505.1 Sugiyamaella castrensis
GGTTGACCCACTGTGCAGAACAGGTTGTTTTCATTCAATTTTTCCCATGGGGTTTTTATAGTAGTGGAGCATCAGGATTCTTAAGCAACCCGAATTTAGTGAAGGCTTATCCTCTAGGGATAGTTAAATAAGATATATTAGTGTCGCTGGCTATAGATAGCTTACATAGACAATAAATGATTATCAATCAATCAATCAATTTGAAGATATCGAAGGTTTTTATAGTAGTGGAGCATCAGGATTCTTAAGCAAACCGAATTTAGTGAAGGATTATTCTTTAGGGATTGTTAAATAAGATATATTAGTGTCGCTGGCTAGATAGCTTACATAGACAATAAATGATTATCAATCAATCAATCAATCAATCAATCAATCAATCAATCAATCAATCAATCAATCAATCAATCGATATCGATAAAGCTGCAGGGTGTATGGATTGGGGTTTTTCTCCCACTGGTGGGGTTTTCCCCGAGAAATAGTACTAGTGTCTTCTTAAGCAAGCAGGAAAAATGCAGCTAAACAGAACTGTCTGTAAGGACAAAAAAATATAAATAGGTGTCGCTGGCTATAGATAGCTTACATAAACAATAAATGAATTATCAATCAATCAATCGATCCCTGGCAGCCTATTCTGGATCTCAGCCTATTCTCTGATCGTTTCAAGCAGCCACTTGATTACCATACATTTCATCGCTACTGGCTCGAGATGGCCGCACTTCATCCTCCCCTGATGCCCAACGTCTGGACAGCATTGGAGCCTCCTCTTCACCAGTCCCATAAGTGGTCGACCATGTGGCCTACTCTGTAACGCTTTCGTCGTGTCGATGGTTGTGCGGCAGATATATATCATCGGTTTCTTTTGCTCTCTCTTCCCCTAGTGGGTGTAAGTTACCTATGGCAGCAGCTTTTTGGCGTCAGCTGCGTACGTGGTGGATCGAGAGGTGCATTGTCCCCTCTACCGAAATGAGCAGGATCGCCTCAGTCATCTGTATCTTAGGTGTTCAATTACACTCGCTCTACTCTTAGCGGTGCTTCCCACTTTGTCCTTGGGCTGGCCCTTGACCTGACACCAGCTCTATTTGTATTGTCTTTCCCCTGACAGGGATTATCTCAAGTTTGCCCAGTTCGTGCGTTCGGTCAATGCGTTGAGCCGCGCTTACCGCTTTCAGGTTCCTTATATACACATCGTCCCTCGATCATGGATTTTCCCATCATGCTTTCGTTTGTTCGGGCGATGGTTTTAGGTCAGTATGAACCCTATCTGAAATTTTATCGCCGTTATCATCGGGATGACCCTTAGGGGTCTCGCTCTTGTCGAGTACGGGGCTTGATACTGTCGTTATTTATCCATTGGGGTTTTCTCTTGTAAGTTGGCAGGTATTATGTAAATTTATGTTGTGTGTAGTTATGTTATTTGAGTAATTATATATTTCTAATATACTGTTAAGATAAAAAAAAAAATGCCCCAATAAATGCCGCTCCAAGCCCAGCTTAAAATGATAATCAATCAATCAATCACCCTGGTTTGATTGAATTGACTCCTCAAGCGAACCGAAAAGCGAGATCTAAGAAGTCCGCGCAGCGGTAAATAATGAGCCCCACACGCCGCGTGAGGCGTAGTTTGGTTTTATGAAGTCAACCGGTCCTAAAATTGCTGACCTCTTTTTTTTTTTTACCGGACTCTATCTTACTTGTAGTGATATATCATGAATGTTGAAGTAAATCCAAATGAAGATACCGAATGGAATGACATCCTTCGTGCTCATGGTGTAATTCCTGAAAAACCTCCATCACCTTCTGCTCAATTAGAAGAGGCATTAGACGAAGCTATTGAACATGCCCATCAAAATAGGTTGGAAAATAAAACATTGGATGAGTTAGATGAACTCCATGAAGAAGGGTTAGAAGATGAAGCGTTTGTAGAGATGTACCGTCAGAAACGAATTGCTGAAATTAAACAAATGGTTAATAAACGGAAATTTGGATCATTAGTTATAATTTCTAAACCTGAATATACAAAAGAAATAACTGAAGCCTCTAAGAATGATACTTTTGTATTGGTTCATATTGCATATGTTGGAGTTCCGCAATCTAAATTATTGACAGGTTTATTTCAAAGAATAGCGAGTGAATTCCCTGAGATCAAATTTGTCCAAATTGATGCTCGTCAAATCAACGAAAAGTATCCATATGAGAATTGCCCCACCATTTTAGTCTATAAAAACACTGATGTAGTTAAACAGTATGTTACATTAGATACATTGGGAGGAAATTCAACTAATCTTAAGGATATAAGGCAATTATTAGTAACGATAGGTGCTGTTTCAGAGACTGATCGTCGTCTTGATAGTTATGATACGACGTATAAAATTGATGACAGTGACGATGATTATGACGATTGAAAAAAAAAAATTATTTAATATATAATAAATTATTAGCAGCCAACAGGTCTCCTGCAGCTACCTTATTTCTCGGTTCAGTCAAGATCTCCGGAGGCACGGTTGTCTCACTAACAAGTAGAGTAAATCATGTCGCATCCTCCAAATAATCATCATCTAGATCCATATGGTCGGATTCCAGTGTTTCTATCCATTTAGAAAAGCTAGCTTGTTTATTGATATTTACAATCCACTTACGCGTAAACATATTCTTACCCTCTGAAAACAGAAACTTGTCGAATGAAATAGGCTTTCTGCTTGGAAGTGGTTGTTCTGGAGAATGCATATTCTTAGTAATAGAATCAGAGTAATAAGTAAAAGAACTACCAACAGGAGTAGATGATGAGTTTAGTACCTTCATTAGAGATGGTGATGGTTGAATTTTGATTATAGCTACGATAGATGCTGATGAAGGAAGAGAAATATCTGACGATCTCTTTATTGAATCCAACCCTTGCTTTATTTCATTTATAGTCAGTGAGGTTTTTACTTCGATTTGAAGATATATATGATAAGTTTCCAAATGATGTACGAGAGATTCTAAAGTTTTATAATCCCATTGTTCACATAAAGGACATTTAAAATTATCAGATACAACAGGTACATCACAAAAGTAATACAAACAAATACCAATGCTGTTGTCTTTTCGTTCTTCTTTTTCACTACGACTCCTGCCAGCAACAACACCTTTATCAATTCTAACTAGAAATTTAGTACTAAGAAGTATACTCTTTGGAAAACCCTCCACTACAAAGTAAAAGTTTTTCTCTATTTCACCAGTCATAGGAGCAATCCTAAACCCATCAAGTCTAAGCAGCACATATTTGTGTCGTTTTGTAGTCTTGAATAGATATTGCATCCATTCATCAACGTGGGAATCACTCTTTATTTTCAATTGAAATGTTGCACTGTAGACATTTTTCTCAAGATCACCAAGGGGAAACCGGATTCCATCAAATGATAACATAAATCTCTTACTCTTCGTATGAAAGCCAACACGACAATTTGCTTGTCTTGTACCCAGATTACCTTGATTGTTATCCATCTGCACTTCGAAAGATGCACGAATGTAATGAGGATATTTCTTACTATTAGGTTGTGATATGAAGGATGAAGATAGTGAAACATTGACTGGTTGAGCGGCGGTATCCATACCATCCCTTCGCCTCATCACTCTCAATGACTTCTCTAAAGCTTGTTCAAGGTAAGGACGGTCCTTCAAATTACTCAGTAAGTGGTAAAATTCCCATAACAATGATACTTGTTCTAAAGGTTCCATGGATGTATTCATAGACAATGACAGCTTTGCTAATGGTTCCAAGATTATCTTTGTACGAGCAGACAATGAAAGTTTTTTTAATTCTTCCATTCTGATTGACGGGAATTCGCTATCTTCATCAGTTGAAATGCAGTATTATCTAACAAGAAAATTCCTCCTTCCAGAAGGTCCGTCTGACCTGATGGTGGTAGTAGGTAGTGTTTAATGGAACAAACTATTTTGCAGAAGATTTAAATCTGAGATCATAATCGAATCGATGTAAACAAACGCGACACGGGATCTGGCGTATTACATAATATTTCTCATTTTGCTTACTAAGTTCTCGTCACAGCGAAGATTTTCAGGGAATCGTTTTGCCTCCGGTGGCCAGCCCCATAGCTCATCTCGATCGATCGCGATCGATCGCGCTCGATTATTAATCCTCCCACATTAATCTAAACAAGCAGAGGATGGCAAACAAGCAGAGGAGGGCAAACAAGAAGATTCAGGGGGTCACTGGAGTTTTCGAGGGAAATGATAGCGCGGATTTGTGACTGTGGAGGGTCGAATTCCTTCCCCATGGGAACCCCAAGTACAGGGAAAGCAAGTACCAAGAGCAGTATCTCATAAACAGAAGGTAGATATGGTCCATCTATGGGTAATTAATCCATTGTAAATAAATTCAAGTTGGCCTAATAGTCAGTCGAAGCTCTGTTAAATCTTGCGTTAAAATCGGCGACGGCATTTTCACAGCCGTACAATGATCTTCCCCGTCAAATACCTAAAAGAAAAAAATTTCAAGAAGTACATGAAGAGAGTTTTCATATGAAGATTTTTCATATTTACCATTATAAGGTCTAGTTATACTATTCGAGATTAATACCAGTTGTAATATTTGGTCAGTTTATTTTCTCTACAATGGGTCGATATTCAGTTAAAAGATATAAAACGAAGAGATATACTCGAGATCTAGATCAAATTCTTCATGATGATCTAGTTAGTGAAAAAAGTATCCAGAATCTAGAAACTCAATCATATGATGAAACTAAACCAGGATTAGGCCAGTTTTATTGTATTCCATGCGCTAAATATTTTGAGACTGAGCATGCTAAATCCCATCATTTACGTGGGAAAGTTCATAAACGGCGACTCAAGGTTCTAAAGGAGGGTCCTTATACAAAAGAAGAAGCCGATTCAGCAGCTGGTGCCGATGTTGCTAAATATATCAATAAAATCGAACAACAAAAATCAATAAAAAATGAGCCAATAGTGTCACAAATCTTAACTCGACCTGCTCCACAATCACGACCATTAGATGAAAAGATAGATATTGACAACGAGGAAGTTATAACTATGGAGGAAGACGTATTATTAACTGAGAAATCATAATCCATTGTAGAAATGGTGCTGGGGGCAGTTGTCATTGGTATGGACTCCTTTCGGCAAAGCGAGTAGGGTGATGGGATTCTACAGACGACTTTTAAATCATATCTATTCAGTGTTTACGGTTTAATATACAAGATTAATTCGAGTCAATAATTCATACAAAAAGTAATCCAAAAAATAATAAGGTAATTAATTCCTCCTCGTCTTTCTATACTTCACCAAAGTTCGTATGACCCGTAGATTCAGCATGCTTTGTGGCTCCCTTCTCGCCTTTAACCACAGCTCCACACACTCCACAAGTTAATTCAAAACCAGCAGTATCGGTATAGTAATGCATATTCTTAAGTTCTTGGCCAAGAACAGTCAAAGATTCCAATACTGCAGCACCTAACTCATCATTTGAGAAAACAGTTTTATCAAAATCAGATGTTCCTTGGTCTTCTTTTAGTGGACTAAGGGCTACGGTATCATAATGGATGCCACTATATACAACTATAATAAATCGATCTTTACCAGGATTAAAATAATCGACTCTTGAACTGGAAACATCTAACGAACAAATTGTTACATCAAAATATTTAGACAGAATATCTAATTCAATAGCTCCACCCCAACTATTTTGTCTTAATATCCATTCTATATATTGATCAGCTGGCTTACCCAAAACAGCATCATTATAATCGAAAGGGTTTTCCCGTATAGCATTAGCCACGATATTTCTTAATTCAAACATTGTATCTAAACTAGGCATAATAGCATATGCAACTGCTCTAAACAAGCATGAATTATCATCTTCCATTATGCGTAAACGTAAATAACCTTCACCACAAGGGACTACCAACCTATCCCGGTCTGCAGTCGAATATGACGAACTGCCAGATGTTTTGCTTCTGGACGTAGCCTTTGTCTCTCTAGTTTGGACGGACCTCGTAGTTGGACCTGCTGCGGTTCGCTCAGATGATGATGATGATGATGACGATCTGTCTTCACTCACGATTAACAACTGTTCACCATTTTTGATACCAACTTCAGATAATAATAAAGAACGAGATTCATCTGTTTGGAACTCAATAGGCTTAGGTGGGTATCCCGCCCGGATTTGAGTCAGAGAGTATTTTTCATTTAGACGATCCACTAAGTTTTGAACAGTGAGTTCTGAATCTGGTTTAGTTGTTAATGAGATAATCTCGGAAGAAGAATTAGAAAGTCGGATTTTGAGTTTCATAATGTAGTAAATGAAATTAAAAATCGCCAATAAATCATAAAAATACAGAATATAAGAAAAATCACAGAAAAATACAATGTTGATAATCTAACAGAACCTAAAATTAATCATCTAATGACCTATAATCCGATATTAAGCTTTTCAGTCCAATATAATTAGGCTCATCTAGAACAAAAGCTCTATTATCAAACATATCTAGAAGATTCCTTTATTTATTTTATATAGAACTAAGCAAATCAGATGTTTTAGTGCGTTTAAGCGACTATAGATAAGCATAGAATCCGGTATAATAATAATAATAATAAATTGGTACCTAGGAATCCTAGCCACGGCAAAGCAGAGCTACTGTGAGCTAACCTCAGCCGGACTGTTGGGCCGTATTACATAATTCTACGGGGTGATCTCTATTCTATGGGTTCCTGGCAACTTCCTGCATGCTACTCCTGAACCTTTGGTGACCCAAGCATTTGCTTATTGGCACTGGAAAAACAACCAACGCTAAAATCCGATATGTACCTAATATATTCTTATAAATCGACAAATCTGCATTCAATATTTTTATATCCGCCGTTTTACTTGTTGCCGGCAGCCAACGACGTTCGACCTTAGCGGTGCTCCCTATATAGCAATAAATTTGTTCTAGACTATAGATAATCCACTTTAAAATAGCCAGATTCTCACATCACTTGAAATATTCCCATAACCATTTTCTACGGAACAGACAACATGTAACCACGTTCGATCACCCTTCACTATCTCAAACTCTCTCAGTCAGCTATTTTTCTATTTTATTCTCTCAATATGATTGATTAGAAATAAAATCTCTTTGAAGATTGAAATTACAATAATTATTAATACTGCTGTTCTGCTATTTGGCGCCACATAATGTATAGGCCACGAACTATTCCTGAAATTGTGAATGAAGCTAATAATTATGAGTTCCATCCAACTGTGTCCTTCAGAAGTTGGATCCATGTTGCTCGTAGTAGTCTACGGGAAGCTGATGCTTATAGGGACGAACCTGGTTATGCGGCAAATTCGTATCTCTTTTACTCCCGATTTGCCCAGTAAGTACTCTCTCTCTCTTGCCACTGGTTGGTTATCTTATCCGAATCTATTACTAACAGACAGCCTGGTAATGTCAACTTTACCTAAACATCCAGATATTGATAAAAATGGAAATCGACGGATACTGAATCTAATAGTAAATGCCGAAATGCCTCGCGTTTTGGATAATATGAAGCCTCTGAAAAGTATTATTGAACAAGAACTTGCAGCATATGAGGCACAGGAACGTTACAAAAATAACAAACTAGTAAAGGCAAAAGCTGAGGCTCAGGAAGCTCAAGCGAGAATATTAAGAGAAAAAGAAGCAATAGGTAGGAATGTTGATTCTTCTAAAATCAATTCCAAGAGAGTTGGTGATTCCAGTGGTTCTCGAGTTAATTCTACCCATGAAGACGATTCTTACATGGAAACTTTATCTGCTTTACATCGACTGAAAGCTCAACAAAATGAAACATTGAATGAGAGCCATGCTAAGAGAAGATTACAAGTATCATATCCTAATGTTCCTCAGCGGACTGTCTCTTTGGATTTTTATGATCAAGGAAATCGTAATATCCCTGGGGCTTTCCCAAGAACTGCTCCACCTGTGCCTCCAAAATATGATGATTTCTATTCTGTTGTATCTACTCCTCCTCCTTCAGCAGTACCGGCGGTAGTCCCATCTGCTATAGAGCATAAAAATAAATATTCTACTGAAGGAGGTTTACCCTTGCGAACAACTTTTTTGCCAGTGGGTCTTCGTGACAAATTCCTACAAATCGCTAAAGAAAACACTCGCCGAAATCTCGAAACGTGTGGAATTCTTTGCGGGAAACTTAATCGCAATGCATTTTTTATTAATTATTTGGTAATACCTCCACAAGAATCAACATCTGATACATGTTCAACGACTAATGAAGAAGTTTTATTTGAATTCATTGATCAGAATGAATTATTTATTCTAGGTTGGATTCATACTCATCCTACCCAAAGTTGTTTTCTTTCATCAATTGATCTCCATACTCAAAATTCATACCAAATAATGCTCCCAGAAGCTGTGGCTATTGTATGTGCTCCACAACATGATCCATCATATGGCATTTTCCGACTCACTGATCCTCCGGGAGTGGATATTATTAAGAAATGTCGTAAAGCTTCTACATTTCATCCTCATAGTGAACCCAATCTTTATAAGACTGCATTTGACCCGGGTCATATTATCATAAGAGAGAATCTCCCATTTCAAACAAAGGATTTGAGATAGACTCTTTTTTTTGGATACTATATAATAGAATCGAATTCGTAATATTCCACGTTGTTCACCCCATCTGCCTCGGGCAGCTCGGTCAAAGACTGGCCAATATAGTCCCAGAGATTCCCGCTGTAGCGGGTACCAGCTGTGAGTTTTCAATCTATTTATCATTTCTACAAATGTTTTTACAGCATTACTAATTGTCTACCCAACCAAGAGCAGATAATTCTTTACGAATTGAAGGCTCGGTAGATATTTTTTGGATTTGTGTATCTTCTAACTTATCACCATTCGTTTGTCTTTGTTTGAGGTCTTCTATGGCACGAAGCTTTTTTAGAAGAGATCGCGTTTTCTTGTCGTCTGGATTAGATTCAGAAGGCGCATCAAGAGGTGCAGGTGAAGATGCTTTTGCCGATCCATTGACAGGAGTTGAAGAAACAGGAGGAGAAGCTCTTTCTTTATTCTCTTTATTCTCTTTGGGCTTTCTAGATTCGCGTTTCTTTTTGTTCTTAACAGCAGACTTAGATGCGGAAGCTGCAGAAGCTGCAGATGAAGGATTAGCACCAGGAACTGATGACGATGCACCAGGAACAGGTGAACCACCATCACGAGCTAAAGCTCTTTGAAAAAGAGGAGTAGGTGCCGAAATAGCGCCACTGGTTCTGGCATGAGGAGGTCGATATGCACCGGCTTGTTTGGGCTCACCACTAGCTACACCCCCCTTAGAATTGGCTACAGCATTAGCTGCTGATTCATGAGCTTCAGGTGCAGGGGATAATGATGACCGTAAAGGGAATAAAGAAGCTTCTTGAGGCCTCCATGATACCGCGAAAAGTTCATCATGATCCACTGCATAAATGAGTTTACCAGAGAAATGCCAAATCCTAATACCATTATCTACTCGAAGTCGAGGAGACGTAGTTGCTGTTAATATAAACCTTCCATCAGGACTCCATTCACATGCAGAAGTGTTTGATGCTTCAATAGTAGCTACTTTATTGAATTGTTTTTGACGATCATAAATATCTATTGTACCTTGTAAATTCCCGAAGCCAGCAACCAAAATAAATCTAGCATGAGGAGAAAATATTATAGTATTTCTAGGAGCTACTGGTAATGAATGAACTACATTTCCTCTAGCATCAAAAATAGTAGTTTTCGCCGGCATATAACCATAGACTACCCCGAATTCCCTTGAATTTGGTGACCAAGCAAAATCATGAATTGTTCCTTCTTTATCCAATTGAATTCTTGAATCATATGATCCAGCAATTCCCAAAAGATAAAGATTGGTTTCTCCATAATAAGATTTTCCCGATTGATCTACATCAGTAGAAGCAAGAACTAGTAAAGCAGTTCCCAATTTATTCCATTTCATTGTTACTTTATCGGCCTTGAAAAAGGTTTTTTGACTAACTGGTTGATTGAAATTGGGAATATTATAAACTCTTACACTAGCAGGTTTTCCGGATTTCTCTGGGATAAACACAGCTACAGAATAATTTTGACCAGGACTTAAAGAAAATTCTGAAATCCCTTCCACTGCTAATTTTGACCAAGGGGTATGCATATTCTTAGATTCATAGAAATGTATCAAATTGGTACTAACCAATCTAGCGCAATATTTCTCATCATAACTATACTGTAATGACCATCCTCCTTGATTTTTTTGAAGGAATGATTCCAAAAGTTCACCGGTAGCTGAATTCCATACTTTGAGATTAGGAAAGAAATTTCCGCTTGTCTCATCCTTCTTAGGTCGTTCCCAAGTCAATACAAAATTGCCTTTAGGTGAGAACTCCACGTCAATAGCATCTTGAACTGCTAGTTCACTGACAACATTTCCAGTATCGGGATCTATGATTCTCACATATGATGGGATTGCATATGCTAATCTAGCTCCATCTCGAGAATATACAGCTGTTCTAACAGTGATTCCAACAGGTCTGAAAAGTTAGCTTCCATGAGTCTGGGTCCGGATCTGGATCTGGATCTGGATCGGGAGAAAATCTTAAGCTAAAACTTACGGCTCGAATCCAGGGATACTGGCAAATTCAGGTGAACCACTGGTCAATGCCAGGCTTTTAGGTAACCGGCCTAAGGATCTGTTAGTTAAATTAATACAGAGGAGAGAAATATATTCCGGATCAAACAACCAAATATCCCAAAAAACTTACTGAAATATTGAGTCGCAACAGGCATTTTAGGATTGTTTATTTCCAACAGAATTCGCCACGATTATATACAAGCAGTGTCGATTGTCGACACAAAAGATAGATAGAGACCAACTATTTAACGACTATGAGTTCTAAAGAGTGAAAAAAAATGGCTGTAACACCGAGCGTGCAAGTCTGTTGTTATACGTAGGGGTAGGAAGATGGGAGAAGGAAGTGAAGAGAAGAGTCAGGGTAAACTGAAGTGATCGATCCCGTTATTGTGATATGTTGATATTATTCAAATTCTTATTCTATAATAGCTACCCCACCAACTTATCAAACACGTATGTGGGTTTTTGGTGTAAAACGTCTTTATAGTGTATGCTGATATAAGCATAAATATTTAAAAACCTATCTTTTCTTAGGCTGGCGTTAGTCCGTCCGATATTTTGGTATATCATTGATAGGTTGTAGGCGATTCAGTCACTTCTGGTATTAAGTATCATATGCTATTACATTCTTATTTCTGTTAGGCCCTGGAAGACTCCCGTTTCGGTTCTGATTCTTATATTGTCACTGCCGCTACGAGGATGCGTGGTTTGAATTCCCTCACAAACATACGTACGTGTAGTAGACCCTCTACTTCTTCTTCGCTACCTTTGCCCTATGGCAAGTCCATATACATGTAATACTATTGTTTGTTTCTTATTATTATTATTGTTCTAGTTCCCTATCTTAGTTATGAAATACAAAAGGAATACCACCTTGTGCTATATAGCTAGTCAGTTGCAATTAGTCCTAGACCAAATACCCCGTCGATATAGCTATGTCGACCGGTTAGCACCAATTAATTAATTGTACAACCACAGCACGTGTCGTCTTATAACTGCCTTGTTTTGATATTGATCGGCCCAAACGCGTGGCTGAGCGCCATAACTCAGGGGGTGTGTACAGTTTATACCCGATTCATGGCTACCCCTGATGGGGCCTGGTTCGCTCGGGTTAAATCCACACCAGTTATCTCGAGCGTAGTAAGAGCTAGCGGTTTGGGGCTACAGTTTACAACGTTCTATCACATTCGTGGTATGTAATTATATGAAGCCGATATGTTCATATGGCACATTCACTCACAATATAGAATAAAAGGTATGCATTAGAACGTAGAACATGTGCAGTGCTGACTTTAGTTACCATGGCATCATCAAAATGGAACCACTAAATATGTTAGCTTTAGCCAAAATCTTGAAATCTACAGGGTCTCCCCGCTCTGCCTCCGGCGAGTGGAACTTGGGCACCGGAGACAGAATATAGTATGCAGGGTGAAAACTTACACTTCCAAACCGACTCTTCATCATACACGTATAATGTCCAGTATTTATGCTTCCTTGATGACATACTACTCCAAAAAGTTCATAAGATAATTTGGAGCCATTCTTAGATTTAGTGCTAGTGTATTTGAGCATATCCAAGAACAATGGAAATTCCACCCGGGTTTCGATTTTGGCCGACATTTTGGAATGTTCAAATCGCTATTTGTTAGTCTTGAGTTTGAGAGGGCAGATCCACAGTAAAACTTACTTTTAATTGAATCGAAAGAACCGTAGGTAAGCGTTTCACAAATAATTGCTTATCGACGATTCGACGGGTATCACACTGGTTACAATAATAAGTAGTATCAAGCTTTTCAGAACTAGTGAACCGATCAAGACAATCACTAAGGGTGATAGTCTTTTTGGATTTTTTAGGAAGAGACTTTATCTCAAGAGAAAGATCCATCATTGGATCTACAGTGGCAGTGACATTACCACAAGTTGTACACTTAATTCGACTTTCAAGCTGTCCATAAAAGGTCCGATGACTAACACAGTCACAACTGGACAGCTGGTGGTTTCGTTCGATTGTATTTTTATTTATAGTTGAATTCTCAGCAACTCTTTTAAAAACTTTGCCTTGAAAATGTGATTTATGAAACTCATCGAGGATGAACTGAAGGAATTCATGGGCATCCTGTTCGGAGGCACCAGCTAATGATTTTTTAATATTAAATGATGCAGCAAGAATCGAAGTCATACCAAATCCTTGAACACTACTACTGGAGAAAAAATCAGTGAAAACTTGATCCACACAACAGGAAAGGCAGTTTGGTTGTTCGCATTCATTACTATCATGACCACCAGCAAGAAAAAAATTCCTAACTAATGGATTATGGATTAAAGATTGGAGAATAACCGACATAAAACATGTAGCTCCCATATTATAAAATCCTTTAAGACCAGTAGTAGCCTGAAAACTAGGGACGATACTATCTCTAGAACTATAACCATTCGATTTGGTATCCTCGACCGAATCAACAATCACTGCAGAACTCTTGGCAAACACTTGTTGAGTTTTCCTTATTCTAATTTCTTCGAATCTATCGTCATAGATATAATCTTCACAACCATAACAATATAGGAATCCATCTCGTGTAGAAAGATCGACACCAAGTCTATGTCCCGTTTTATAAGAATGAGGGTCACGAACATGTTTCTGACACCCTATATATGAGCATTCCAGACATATGAATAAAGCATCGAGACATCCACAAGTTCCACATTTTGGGCGAAACACTGGTGAGGAAGATGATGATATAGATTCACTTTTTCGAGGCCTTTTACGAGGAGGGCCCTGCTTCAATGAAGAAGGAGGTTGTGATGACGATGACGGCTCATTACTATTAGTGCATTTATTCCATTCATTGCCTGCTAATGCAACTCTTATAGCAAGTTCATAAGATCTGAGAATTTCTTTTCTTTTAATACTAAGAATCTCCCGAGTATGTTGGCATCCAGATTGGCCTGGTGATGATGATGCTAATCCATTTGATGGCGGGGGTAATAAATTATTTGCCGAAGACTTCCCGTTTTTTGTCATTACAATATTATATCTACCACCACGGATGTTTAATACAAATAAATATGAAAAAACCAAAACAAAATTAAAGAATAAAATAATTCCCAACTAATTGCTTGTTTGATGGTTCCGGACCTGACGCCCGAATCAAAAGTTCTTCTCACTTGTCACTCCTTCGTCCCTGACCCTCTCAATTTTGGTCTCCAAACAATCCAAACAAAAACTTTAATCAGAAACTTCACCTATCCCAAATATATATATTTTCTCACTTTATCCTAGAAGGACCTATCTTTCGATCTCTATCTCTCTTTGAGCTGGCGCCGAATAATGATGATGACGATATAAACTACTTCTTCATATAGAAACCCGCTGATCGGGGTAGATCTGAAATTTACGTGATGCGGCCCAATCTATGCGGCTCGGGTGATCATTTCCTCTTTAGACCGGAATGACGAGACCCGTTTTGCACCTCCATTCCTTCTGCCTCCGTAGGGTATAGTCTTTATGAGTGTTCGACTTGGCCTTGAGCGAGATAGGGCAAAAGACGGGAACTTTCGGGAACTTTACCTTCCTTGCCCAATTCGTCATAATAATAATAATAATAATAATAATAAATTGGTACCTAGGAATCCTAGCCACGGCTAAGCAGAGCATTGCTAAGCTTTAGCCGGACTGTTGGGTCGTATTACATAGTTCTACATGATTCTCTACGGTGGAGTATTTCATAATGGGGTGGTTTTTTTCTCTACTATAATTTGTTTGCCCAATTAATGAGGGGCCAGTTGCCCGACTTCGGATGAGCACTCAACTTAGACGCCTATCAATTAACCGAATTTTTTGGATTCAAGACATTATCACGGAACTAGGGGTCCTTTCGGTATTGTATCCTGTCCCAGTGCCATTGCCCAATTCATCATAATAAATTAATTGGTACCTAGGAATCCTAGCCACGGCTAAGAAGAGCTATACCTGTGAGCTAACCTCAGCCGGACTGTTGGGCCGTATTACATAATTCTACATGATGATCTCTATTCTACATGGTTCCTGCATGCTACTCCTGAACCTTTGGTGACCCAAGCCTTTGCTTCATGGCACTGGAAAAACAACCAACGCTAAAAAAACCCCAGTGGATAAAAAATAAAAAGGTACTAAAACAACCAGCCCAGGGTTACCGAACGGGTCGGTCTGCGAGTAGCATGCTGTGTCAAAGGAAATTACTTGAGAAAAGACGCGAGGTGACGGAGACCGTCTCTGGTGCAAAGCACCCGATGGCGATCTTGATCTTTCGCCCCCCGGTTTCTCAGGGGGGTTGCCTCCTCTTGCACGTTGACACAGTCGAACAAAAGGTGTGGTATGGACAGGTCCACTCCGCATAGGCAGGTTGGCGCCGGGTCTGAAGCCCGGCCAGGTAGAAAATTGCGCGCCAACTGCGCGTGACCCGATCTAAGTTGAGAAAGGCCACTCATGATAGTTCGAGGAGCACTGGTGAGTGCTTCCCCTAATATTAGTTTTTGAATTGGCGTGGTGAAATTTACCTGGAGCCCGGAAATATGCACCTTTGGGATTCGTCTGATAGTATACTTTCCAATTGTCGAGCATGAGTTTGTGAAGTGATTTTTTTGCTTCATCCAGACTGATAAGGGTAGTCGGGATAGCCCAATTCATCATTATAAATTGGTACCTAGGAATCCTAGATACGGCTAAGCAGAGCAACTGTGAGCTAACCTCAGCCGGACTGTTGGGCCGTAGCCCAATTCATCAATCACTCGCCCTATATTCTTGTAAAGGACTATTTTGTACCCCTGATTCTTAATTACCCTAACCGTGACATTATAATTTTAGTCAGCGGATCGCCAGCAAACTGTGCAGATGTAAGGTCAACGCATGAAATATTCCCTCGAGATGTGCCACGCGGCCGACGCGCGTTTGAACTTGCCTCCTGACATATAACTTTTTGACAAGCTGTTCATAAGATAGATCCTTATATATTATTTATATTATTGATCATTGGTTTTTGATTTTGAATTTCTTGTCATTTCATTTAATTTTTAGAATCATATCATTTTTAGAATCATATCCTCTTCATTTCTAGAACCATATCCCCTTCATTTCTAGAACCATCCTCTTCATTTATAGAACCATGTCTACACCTACAGTTATCCCTTTTGATGAACGTCCTTCTAAGGATACTATTGTCCTGTTCGATGTTGATGGCACTTTAACCCTGGCTCGTCAAAACGTTTCTCCTGAAGTTAAAGAAATCCTCAAAGAATTACGTAAACGGTTGGTTGTTGGATTTGTCGGCGGTAGTGATTTAGCTAAACAAAAGGAACAATTAGGTGATGATGTTCTTGAACAATTTGATTATGCTTTCTCTGAAAACGGACTTACTGCCTATAAATTAGGTCAGGAATTAGCTAGTCAATCCTTCATTCGTTGGATCGGTGAGGAAAAATATAACAAACTTGCTAAATTTATTTTACGTCATTTATCGGAAATCGATTTACCTAAACGTCGTGGTACTTTTATTGAATTTCGTAATGGTATGATTAACGTTTCTCCAGTTGGTCGTAATGCTTCTATCGCTGAACGTAATGAATTTGAAGTTTATGATAAGCAGCATAATATCAGATCTACTTTAGTTGATGCTTTGAAAGTGGAATTTCCTGATTATGGTTTGACTTATTCGATTGGTGGTCAAATCTCATTTGATGTTTTCCCTACTGGTTGGGATAAGACTTATTGTTTACAACATTTAGAACATGAAAATTTCAAGAACATCCATTTCTTTGGTGATAAGACTTATAAAGGGGGTAATGACTATGAGATTTATGAAGATAAGCGTACTATAGGTCATTCAGTAAGAAATCCTGATGATACTGTTCGTATTTTGAAAGAGTTGTTTTTTTAGATGAAATCTGCCATATATGTATAATACTATAAAATCGCTAGCTCTCGCCACGCTCGAAATTTATTCAGATCCGTCAGTCTGGACTCCGGGGTTACGGCATTGGGATCTGGGGCTTAGCCCCAAAACAACTGTACAATCTATTAAAGAATATTGAACTCTTACAATGGTACAGAAAGGTCGAAATAGTACCCAAAATAAATAAAAAAGAACATAATGCAAAACAATGGGTTATTATCCCTTTATGCTAGAAGACGCATATATGCCAGAACAACAGCAAATATACCAGTACAAACACCTATTAACCATTGCATGACTTGAACTTTTGTCCCTTCAATCTGAGTTTTAAAATTGGCCAATTCTTGATCAATCCGCGTATCCGTCTCTTTAATCTTTAATTCATGAATCGCCGATTCTTCTCTGATTCTTCCCTTTTCCAAATTGAGATCTAATCTCACATTTGCCCGTGATTTGGCAATTTGTTCCTTAAACTTCTGCCTTAATTTCTCTAGATCAGTTGTCAATCTTTCATGTTCATTAGTCACTCTTGTAACTTCTGATTTATCCAAAGTCTGTAATTCAGATTTCAATTTGGTGAAATCTACTTTTTGTTGATATACTCTTCTAGAGAATTCTTCCTTTGAAACTAAACTCTCAGATAAATGTTCAACACTATCATCTAGAACAGAAGCTAAAGCTTTAAGTACTGCTTCCGATTGTGTTTGAGTGAATCCTTGTCGTTCAAGTTGTAGAGCAAATTTACGAGTATCAAAATGATACTGACCAAGTTTGAGTCTTAAATTACCGTCAGATAATTGTCTTATATTACTACCAAAAGCTGATTTCCCTGTGAGGAGAGCAGAATTAGAATACGAAACGATTCTGAAATGTCTTGTTGGTCTAAGCATCATTATATCTACCATATAACGAGTAATAAAGTCCTTTAAAAAACCGATGAATGAAAAGTTATGTTAAGATCTATCTATACTGCTGGCATGTCATATCCATATCCAAAAAGGAAGTGCTCCTTCCTTGGTACTGTACTCTGTCTCATATTATAAGCGCGCGCTTTAATGGTGTTAAGTTAGGTTAGTGATCCAACAATTTCAGTAACTTATGCGAATAGGAACGTCTGTGCGGCTTTAAATCACGTGGTTTTTTATCACACGGCTTTTTATCACATGGTTTT
Source organism: Sugiyamaella castrensis (assembly GCA_030583505.1). Taxonomy (NCBI): domain Eukaryota; kingdom Fungi; phylum Ascomycota; class Dipodascomycetes; order Dipodascales; family Trichomonascaceae; genus Sugiyamaella; species Sugiyamaella castrensis. Next base: position 17,752 of record JAJMIF010000161.1, read on the forward strand.
TTATCCTATTATATATATATATAATTAATTTAATTTAACAGCATATTAATAAATTAAAAGTCGAATTCGTATCGACAACCAAGGTCATAGGGGATATACGAGACATACATTTGGGGGAGGCGAAGGCGGAGGCGGAGTCTCGAGCAAAATGAGAGCAATGGGGGCGCCCCAGCCTCCGGAGCTGAGGCAATCACATCTGCCTCTGGGGACATGCAATATCGGCCAGTTATTGAATCTTTAAATAATATCAGACGGCTCATTCACAGCTTTATACGAGCCGCATTGATTGAAATATCTATATCAGAATCCTCCTCATCTTCAATCCGATTTTCTTTTCTCATTCTTTAACACTGGTTTCTTTTCTCATCTTCAACTCAAGTTTGTTCTTAGATCAGTTAACTTAATGTTCAATTGTAGTGATATTTTCCCTCAAATATGTTCAGACAAGTATCATTAGCTGCTGTGGTTGCTACCACAACCTTTACGGTATTAACGAAGAGCCATGGACCAGCCCTGGCTGACAGTTCTAGTAGTAATTCAAGATTGGATTTGAAATCACTCAGATCTGAAAATGCTGGCATAGAGACCGGCTTTCATCAAAGGCCCAGTGTATTTGCTTGGGGATCAAATAAATGGAATATTATTTCAAATAGTGAACCATTATCCCATGGGGTAGTAAAGGCTCCAGCCAGACTAAGCTTCTTCGATGGTAGAATTTTGAGAGATTTGGCATTATCTGGAAAGATTGGTATAGCAATTCTTGAGAATGGTGATGCTGTTCAATGGGGTAGTGGTGCTGCTACAGCCGAAAGTCCGCAGAATGTTCTTATTGGAAAGAATATTGTCAAAGTAAGAATATCTGCAGGAAATAATGCTTATGGTTTATCCAACTCTGGTATAATTTACTCATGGAATACTGCACGGATGTCTGCTATTGCCCCTGATGCTGCTGAAACTAATTGGAGTTCTTATTTAAGTTGCTTGTGGAAATCAAATAATGAATCATCTGTTATAAACAAAATACAATTGCCTCAATTATCATTCAGAGAATATATCAAGGATATTGAAGTAGGAAATGATCATATTCTGGCTCTTAGCTCCAAAGGCAGAGTATTTTCTGGTTCAACTGGAACTCATAGACCATCGGCTTCAAAAGGTCAGTACGGTATTGCTTCCATGTCTCATTTTGATGACGCTCCAGAACCGGGAAAATTACATGAAATTAAACTTTTAAAGGATCATCATATCGCTCAGATTGCTACTGGTGATTATCATTCATTAGTACGTACGAGAGATGGAAAGATTTTTGGATTTGGCGATAATCTTTTTGGTCAACTTGGAATTTCATATTCTTATCGAACTGCCAATGTAGCTGTTCCTACTCAATTAATCATTGGAGATAGAATTAATAAGAAAGTTACTGGAATTGCTGCTGGTGGATCTATATCTTATTTTAGTGCTAAGGAGGACGAGAACGATGCGGCCACTGAAACATTTTCTATGGGTAATGGTATTACTGGCCAGTTAGGCACTGGATCATTTGCTAATTCCCAGAGTAGTCCTCTGAAAATTAAATATTTCAGTGATCTTACTGAATATTCCGAAAAGCTTGGTAAAAATATTCCAATTAATATTAGTTCATGGTCAGTTAGCCCTACTCATACAGCTGTAATACTTGATAATGATCAGCACGATGTATTAATATGGGGATCGAATGAATTCTCTCAGCTTGGAAATGGTAAGAGGAATATAACTGCACATCCGAAATCTATTCCAGATTTTGATGATAGTACTGGCGATTCCCAGATTGGTCTCCAATTGGCTAATGGTCGTATTATGGAATTCAAAAATAAAAACGGTAAAACCAGAAAAGCGAAAGTAGATGCAATGATTGTATGTGGAGAAAATGTTACAGCTGTTTATTATCGTTTATCAAAAAGATAAGTGTATATATGTATATATTAGCATTGGTGTTTCATATCACCTAAACGTTATTGTCTGTTTTGCCTCCGGCGGCTGGGCCCGGGGCTGGGGGCTCCGCCACCCCGTGGCTCGCTTCGCTCGAGGTTAGGTCCGTCGACAAGTGATAACGCTGCTGTCTATCCTGGACATGAGAGAACTAATTCTGAAACAGGCCCTTGACTGTCAGGCGTGAACAACTGAATCGGCACGATTGATCTCTTATCCCATTTTTCTATATTTCTTCAAGACGCTATAAAAAATTGATTCATAAATGAGAAACCAATTCTGTTATTAGCTTAATGGATGAGATAGTATCTGGAACGAGTCGGTTAAGTTATAGTCTGAATATTATCAACACTTCGATTCAACAGAATTGAGCCGCATTTCTGCATTAATGCGGCTTAGGTATCTGTCTGATTCAGTCAACTCAGGGGGTGGGGGTTTTTTACTTGTTGATATTTATTCGTTTTCTGTGCATTATCCATTTTAACAAATCATATGTCATAAAGCTGAGTGCTTCTCCATTTCCAGGTTACTAACTGGGAGAAAATCGTTTCTTGACCAAGGAATTACAGCATTTTTGACAGATAGCCAAGGTCATGAAAAATCAATGTATGGGTATTCATTTAAAAATAAATGTAAATATTTTGAATATTTTAAATATAAAATAAGCTTACCTAAATCACACTACATCTCAAATCAGTGAAGTCACCAATACCAGTATCAAAAATAACAATAGCATTATAATAATAATAATAATAAATTGGTACCTAGGAATCGTAGCCACGGCTAAGCAGAGCTACTGTGAGCTAACCTCAGCCGGACTGTTGGGCCGTATTACATAATTCTACATGATGATCTCTCTAATAGCATTTAATAGAGAATATTCGATTGGGCGACCGTTCTCCGCCCTAGTCCTATTCCATTGAAAGACTTCATCCGGCTCCCATGAACTAGGAAGCCGCGTGAGCTAACTATATATTATAAGAGTATATTTGGAAGCTTTACTTGTCTTTTGATCCGCGGCACTATGGCATGCGCACCATAGATCAATATTAGTCAATATAGTATCATTTTCTAGCTCGGGAAAATATTTCTGGGATGCTGTAATCTTTTTAAATAACGTACTTCTTCTTCGAAAGGTACTATAATTTGGAATGTTTCGAATTGTAAAATTGTCCTATGCCAGTTAAATAACTTTCGCATTTACTATTAACTTATCATTTATTTTCATTTTTTATCAAAATAATATCTACCGCAGTGAAGATCTGGTTGGGACTGGGGGTTGCCGTTTTGGCCCGTTTAAGGCCCGTTTAAATCCCAGGTTCACGGGCCGTTTAAGGGCCCGTTTTGTCTCAGCCGCATATAAAACTGGCCGGCCCGAGGCGCTTACGAATGTCCAATTACCGTATATAAGATAAGAATGGACCAAGGCCCCCCAATTAATTAATTATGCAGGGCACTTGCATGTGATGTTAGGGCTAGTCCCCCACAACCCCCGCCCCCGCCTATATAAATATGACACCTCTAGTTGTAGCTGTCTGTCTGACTTCGACACATACCTTGCACTTGTGTTCGTCTTCATAATCCCCTAATTCCTTGCCTTATCATCGTCTTCATAATCCGCTAATTCCTTGCCTTATCATCTTATTTTGTTGTCTTTCTTGAAGAATGGCCTCCTCTCCATTGTTAAAGACCTACATTGAAGACCCTCGGGTATTTCAAGTTAACAAGCTTCCTCCAAGAAGTTATTATATACCAGAAAGTTCACAATCTTTAAATGGAGTATGGGATTTCAAATTTCACGATAATCTGTTATCTGCATTAGAAACAGTTGATTTGATTCATTCAAATTATAAGAGTCGTTCTTCTTCCTTCACAACTATTCAAGTCCCAAGTCATTGGCAATTACAAGGATTTGATAGCCCTCAATACACTAATATTGACTATCCATTTCCTGTCAATCCACCTTATGTACCGTCGAATAATCCGACTGGGCTGTACCAACTCAAATTTGAAATAGCCAAACCATATGATTCTGGAAATAGGGAATACAGGCTACGATTTGATGGTGTTGATAGCGCTTATTATGTATTTCTCAATGGATCATTTGTTGGATATGCACAGGGAAGCCGTAATCCATCGGAATTTGATATTACTGAATTAGCTCATCAAAATGGAAGAGAAAATCGCCTTTTGGTTGTGGTTGTTCAATGGTCTGATGGTTCCTATATTGAAGATCAGGATCAATGGTGGTTGTCTGGCATCTTTAGAGATGTCAATCTTATTAGTTACAACGCTTTAGGTCATATTGAAGATTTTCGTTTCGATACAACTGATATTGAAGACGGTGCCGCAGTTACTTTAACAACATATGTTTTCAGTGAGAATCAAAGTGTTGTTAAAGTAAAAGTCAGTGATGATCAAGGGGTGACGGTTGCAGCGCTTGAAGAACTGGTTATATCATCAGCTACTGCTACTGCTACTGTACTATTCCGTCTGAATATTGAAAACCCTAATCTATGGACTGCTGAAACGCCATACCTTTATAAGGTAGAAATAACTATGCTGTTAACTAACAGCCTCGATAACGCTGGGTCTGGTAGTGCCCTTCACTCAATTACCACTCATCTTGGTGTGCGTACTACAGAAGTCAAAGATGGTCAGATACGAGTTAATGGAGTTGCAGTCTTATTCCGTGGTATCAATCGTCATGACGATAACGCCATCCGTGGAAGGGCTATCTCTGAAGGAGACGTTAAGCACGATCTACTTCTTATGAAAAAGCATAATATTAATGCCATTAGGTGTTCTCATTACCCATCACATCCATCTTTACTGCATTGGGCCGATATTTTGGGGTTCTACGTAATTGCCGAGGCCGATTTAGAATGCCATGGTTTTGGTAATTCTTGGTCACTTCCTGATCCTAATTTGGAACCCACAGATCCAGGTAGCGGACATCAGTTGCCACGAACGAACCCAAATTTCTATCGTGATTCTAAGGATTTTACTTCTGATAACCCTTTATGGAAGGAAGCTTATTTGGATAGAGTCCAACAACTTGCTCACCGTGATAAAAACCATCCCGCAGTTATTCTGTGGTCTTTGGGGAATGAAGCTTTTTTTGGTTCCAACCATGTTGAAATGTATAAATGGCTCAAGGCCAATTTTCCTCATCCTATCCATTATGAGGCAGATAATGCTGATAATCAGGCCCACATAGTAGATGTGTATAGTCGAATGTACTCTCCACATTGGTATGTGGAAGAGGAGGCTCAAAAACCAGGCAAACCATTCATTCTATGTGAATATGGTCATGCAATGGGAAACGGTCCTGGTGGTTTGAAAGAATATCAAGAACTGTTTTATAAATATCCTCGACTTCAAGGTGGATTTATATGGGAATGGGCTAATCATGGACTGCGTAAACCAATTCCTGGTGTCACGAATCCTTCTTCTGATGAGGACTTCTTTTATGCTTATGGTGGTGATTTCGATGAGCCGGTTCATGATTCAACTTTTGTAATGGATGGTATTTGTAACTCGGAACATTTGCCTACTCCTGGTTTATACCAGTATAAGTATGTGATTCAACCCGTAGAGTTCACATTTTCAGAGACTTCTTCAAAAGATTTTACTATTACTTTAAAGAACTTACATGACTATTTATCATTGAGTAGTAAGGATTTTTATGTTCAAGTTAAAGCCGAAGGAGTTCCAACTAGTCCGGGCCCTTCGACCGTTATTTATGAGGAAAAGCTAATAATCGATGATTCTATTCTTCCAAGTGAAAAGGGAAATTTTAATATAATCGTCGATGTGAAGAATCCTTATTCTCAGAGTAATGAAGTTGTTATTACGGCCTCTCTGCGTCTTGCTCGGGAACAATTATGGGCTGAAGTTGACCATGAAATTGGCTTTGGACAACATAAAGTAGTTGGTACAGGCTTGTTATCTAATGTAGTTACTGATACTGTTAGTGGTAGTTCTTCCTCTTCTTTTACAGTACAGGAATCTATATCTTCATTCTTGATTATATCTGATATCGCTCGAATCGTCGTAGCCAAGTCTACTGGTAAGTTGACGGAAATATTTGTCAATGGTAAATGTCAGATTATAGATGGTCCGACTCTTGGGTTTTGGAGAGCTCCTACTGACAATGACTTGGGAGATGCTGCATGGGAGTGGAAAAGATACCATATACAACATTTACACGAATCTGTTGATTCCGTGAAAGTTGAAATATCAACCACGGTAGAGGGAAGTAACCCTGCTATCAGAATCACTGTAAATAGTTGGATAGCTCCTGCTGTGGTCCAATGGGGTGTCGAGTCAACCATATCTTATCTCATTTATCATGGGAAGGATGTAAGGTCCATTGAAATTGAGACAAAAGTTCATTTGAAACCCAAAGGCCCCTATTCTCCTACAGTTCCTCGTATTGGTCTGGATTTTGTTCTTGACAATTCTTTAGATAAAGTAAGATGGGCAGGATTAGATGTTGAAACGTATCCTGATTCGAAAATTGGTAAGCTTGGTGTTCATGAAGCAGATCGAGATGAACTTTTTGAGAAGTATGAAGTTCCTCAGGAAAATGGCAACCGATCAGATGTTCGATGGGTGGAGCTGGCCTCATCATCTTCGTCTGGAATTGAAAAGAAGGCTTCCGCTCTAAGTATTCTTTGGCCCCGTAGGAAGCAGTCGCACGCTGTTACGAATGAAGCAGGTCTTTCTTCTTGTTCTTCTTCTTCTTCTTCGTTTTCAGCTATTGCTTTATCATCATCAGATTTGATAAATTTCAGTGTCCAGCCTTGGACTCCTCTTCAACTTGAGAAGGCTGGTCATCCTTATGAACTTGATTCGAAGAAAAAGCGGAATAACTTCAGAGTAGATTTTGCAGTGTATGGTTTGGGTAGTGCTTCTTGTGGTCCTGGTACTTTGGATCAATACAGACTTAAACTATCTAAGTCATCCTATTCTGTGCGATTTTTATTGAGTTGAATAAATAGTATATGTAAAATGTATGTTAGTACATATCGCTCATTCCGCCATTAGGCTCCAGCCCAAGTCTGATGGCTGGCGGCAGGTCTCGCGAAGAACGGGATTGCCCCAGCTGTCGGAGGCAATAATAGATGACAACTTATTTGGTGACTGAAATCCAAGACTATCCGTTGGTGGGTTTGTGTAGGCCTATGTTTGCAAAACCCATTTCTAAGATTTCAGGCAGAATTTATTTGAGGCCGGATTGAGAGAAAACGTAAATAACGTATTGAGCAGTGATAGGAAGATCATAAATAAGGATACCACTGATCTTTCTTATTGGAACCTATCCATGGGATCTAGTCTTTGCTTTATAGAGCTTCAGATATGTCGTAACTGGATGAGTCGAAAAGGTAATTGATTGATAATCATTTATTGTCTATGTAAGCTATCTATAGCCAGCGACACCTATTTATGTTTTTGCCCTTACGGACAGTTCTACTTAGCTGCATTTTATCGGAAAAACTAGATAAGATAAGATACCATTTATTATCTATCTGAGCTATTATACAGGTATCGCACAAACTGATTTGCCGGCGCCCAAGGTTTTTTTTTTTTTTTTATCTTAACAGTATATTGGAAATATATAATTACTCAAATAACATAACTACACACAACCTAATGCCTGTCAACTCACACAGAGAAAACCCAAAAGGATAAAAAACTCCGCAAAACAAAAAACAACAAGAAAGTGTCAAGCCCCGTACTCGACAAAAGCTAGACACCTAAGGGTCATCACGATGATAACGGCGATAAAATTTCAGGTACAGTTCATACCGACCCGAAACTGTCGCCTGAACAAAAGAAAGCACGATGGGAAAATCCACCAGGTACGAGGTGCAAGGAACGTTAAAGCGGTAAACACAGTTCAACACATCAAACGACCGTACGAACCGGGCAAACTTGAGAATCCCGACCAGGGGAGAGACAATACGAATAGAGCTGGTGCCAGTCCAAGGGCCAACCCAGAGACCAAATGGGAAGCACACTCAAAAGAAGAGCGAATGTGATTGGACAACGAAGATACAAATGACTGAGGCGATCCTTCGCCTCGGCAGAGAGGACAGTGTATCTCTCGATCCACTACATACTCAGCAGACGCCAAAAAGCTGCTGCCATAGATACCCACAAGGGGGAGGAGAGTGCAAGAGAAACCGATGATATATATCTACCGCACAACCGTCAACACGGCGAAGGCGTTGTAGAGTAGGCCACATGGTCGACCTTTGAGGGAGCTGGCGAAGAGAAGGCGCCAATGCTGTCCGGACGTTGGGCATCAGGGGTGGGCTGATGCCATCTTGATTCTTGAGCCAGTAGCGATGAAATGTATGCTTATCAAGTGGCTGCTGGAAACGATCAGAGAATTGGCTGAGATCCAGAATTATTGAGAATAGACTGCCAGGGATCGAACGGTACCATATGTTGACCAGTCTCCGCCCGACCTAACCACAGGGTACACAGGCGTGGATGCTGACAGGCAGGACAAGTTGGGTCCAGTGCCGAAAGGCAGTAGCGAGGGCCTCCGGCAGATGAGGAAGATTCAATTCAATTCAATTATCATTTATTATCTATTTGAGCTATGATGAGGAAAAAGGAAATTGCGGAGAGGGTTAGGGTTAGTCACGTGGTCGGATGTTTCTAAAAGGAATTGAAAAAAGTAACTTTCAGCTGCGGCCATATCACCAGTAAAATAAGATTTCCCGTCCGATCAATCATATTCAAACCTGGTAGAGCCTTCATCAGTAATACGGTGGGAGACCACGTGTGAACAGGAGGTGCTGCAGTTCATTTTTTTTGAATTTTTTTGAATTTTTTTGGGCCCAGGTCAAATAGAACATCGTAGAGTAAAACTTTTCTGCCTCCGGTCCTTCTCTTATCCCATCTAAGCTCTTTTTGACTGTTGACCATATCTAAATCTATCCGAAATGTGCCACGATCTAGTAAAAGAATTTCTAAGATAGCTTCCAGAGAAAAATTGAGTTTCAATCGGGTTGCGCCGCTCTTATGAGGCTCATGTATAGGCTTATTAACGCCTCATTATATGCGGCTTTTAATTGAATTCCTCTTGGAGGCTTTTGCTTTTTCCGTTTCCTTATAACGGACTAAAGTCAGTTTAGACCGTTCAGGTTAGAGGATTCTATAGTTCACGATATTGTAGAATAGAACGATTAGAGCGATTTAGCAACTCCCAAAAACACTACACTAAATTCATATTTTCTTTTTTTTTTTGTGTTAGCAGATTATGTTTTCATAACGGTTTAGCAAATCCGGCCCAACATAAATGAAGTCATGTGATGCGTAGTCACATGATTTTCACCGATAGCACGAAGTTTCGCGACGACATTTCATCGACGTCCCTACTGTCCCTCTTCTCTGTCCTCTTCCTTCTCTCAGACGGAAGTGAACTCATCAATAAACCAATAATAATCAAAGACCATGGAACCGCCGGATTAACTGGTCGTGTCGTACTAGATGAAATAATTTATAAATTAACGAGGACGAGCTTGATGTGAAGACGCGATTTAGTCATATGTTTAGAAAACTTGTAATATTTTGTCTTGCTCGTTAGGAGTGTCTGAACAAATTTATTTCTAAGACGAGGTTGAAAATAGTGTTTTTTTTGATTAGTGTAGACGATTTTTTTACACTAATTGTTGGACCTAACCCTACCTCAACCCTGCAAAAATAGTGTTTTTGGGAGTTGCTAAATCGCTCTAATCGTTCTAATATGTCTAATAGATGTCAGTAAACTTAGTAGAGAGAGTAACAGAATAATCAAGTGTGACCTCTCTAAACCCATCTGAACATCTAGAAGGAAAGAGTGGAGTATTTATAGGACTTCTGATAATTAATGATTCTAACAATTTAAGGTGATAATCCCAAAATAGTAATATGTATTGATTAAGTATAAAATATATAAAATAATTATTAAATCGTAAGATTAATAACACACACCCTACATCTAACCAATCGTTTAAGGCCGGGACCCTACTATAGCACTCAAGTTTGCCTAGCACACTCTAGACCTGCTTCTCCCAGCTATGGATCATCTAAATGATACCGAATATAAAAAAAGTTTGTTGCATAGGCAATGCGCGCATAGGTTAAGATGTCACGTGGATAATGACAGCACGTTACGACATTTAAGGCAAATTTTCTTCTGGTTTTTGTTGAGTTGTTTTCTGCTCCCCACTTAGAATCGGGCTACTGAACGACGAGGACGAAAGTCGAAACGATAATAGCTATCGTATAGCCTTCGTCATAAAACGTTCCACAGTCAACGTATAACGTTTTTGATTGATTGATAATCATTTATTGTCTATGTAAGCTATTTATAGCCAGCGACACCTATATATGTTCTTATCCTTACGGACAGTTCTGTTTGAGCTGCATTTTTCTTGCTTTGCTTAAGAAGACATACATGATGGACTAGTTTTTGGGGAAAAACCGATTGATTGATTGATTGATAATCATTTATTGTCTATGTAAGCTATTTATAGCCAGCGACACCTATATATGTTCTTGTCCTTACGGACAGTTCTGTTTGAGCTGCGAAAAACCCTAGTAACGGCGATGAAATTTCAGGTACAGTTTGATCACGTGATAGATAGAAGTTGGCTATGAGCTAGTGAAAAATTCTACTGTCGGTTACGGCCAGATCACTAGTAAAATAAGATTTCCCGTCTGATCAATCATATTCAAACCTAGTAGAGCCTTCACCAGTAATACGGTGGGAGACCACGTGCGAACAGGAGGTGCTGTAATCTTTTTCAAATTATTATTTTTTAGCATTCTTTTTAGATCGATTGAAGCGAGCGATCCAAGGGGTTTGAGGGGAGTTTAGTGCTCGACTGAGGCGATCCGGGGGTGTGCGGCAGAGACGAGTGGTTGAGTAAAAGCAATCCAGGGGGTGTGCGGCAGAGAGGAGTGGTCGAGTAAAGCAATCCAGGGGTCCGAGATAGAGACAATTGATTGCATGGGCAAACGATATAGGGAGTCTGAGGCAGATACGAGTTAATGGGCTCAGAACGAACTTAACCTCGAGCGAAGCGAGCTATTGGGGCTGGAGCTATGCCCCAGCTACCATTTGCAAATCGGGTTGCAGCGAAGGAAAACAAACAAAACATAGTCTATATTTAAAATGCAAGTAGTTATTATGTTATATTTAACATATGATGGAGCGTTTCATTCGTTTTGTATGTTCATCCGCTTAAAAGTGATGCGGATGATCTCGATCTCTTGACCTTTTTAGATATCCAGAGAAGATTTCATAACTTAATAAAGTCACAGCACTTGATGGAATAGCTCGAAACATATTTGTTCCTAAGCCAGCATAAAAAGCTCTCCACCCTTCTTCGGCAAGTATTGTTTTAGCAGTATGAATGATACCATGATATTTGATATTACGCTCAGGGATACCACCAGCTTTATAATTTTGAATTTGATTTCTAGTTCGAATAACTTCATGAGGATATGTTAAAGTAGAAGCAATTACTTTGGATAATGAAGAAGATAGTACTATACCCATACTATTATTTAAGACGGTTCTGGCATCTTCAATCATGCTATTAGTAGAACCAGATGTTGGAATGCTAGAAGAAGAATAATTTGCAGATGTTGCTGTTGTTATTGGATTTTGATGACTAGTAAATATCTTTTTAAACCTTTCATAAAGCGGGAATTGAATACCAACATGACAAAGACCAAGTAAAGCCGGACCTAAACCGGAATAGAATACCGATATTCCTTCAGCTCTATACATTGTTGAAACAGCATCCCAAGTAGATTTATAATGCCATGAACTAGATTGATTCTGAGACATTAATCTAGTCTTGACTACCCATATTGGATTTGTTACCAAAGTAGAACAAGCTCCACCAGTAACAGCCGAACATAGATGGATTAAAGTAGGATGATCTTTTAAATAAGGACTAATATTTCTTTTAGTCTTTTCATATAACGTGAAATAAATAGTCCAAGTTGGAATATAACCAATAATGATTGGAGTTAATCCACTATAAAGACCACGAGCACCTTCTTCTTTAAAGATTGTACTAACAGTACCTATTAATCCAGAATATTTCGTTAATACTCTTAAAGTTGGATCTTTAGTACGCATAATTGAAGAAAAACCGCCTTGGGCTTGTAATCTTGTTTTTGCGACATCTAAAGGACAGACGGCAACACCGGCAATTACACCAGCCAAAGCCCCAGACAAGGCATTAATATTATCATCTGAGAGGTAATGTTGAGGTTTTTGCTGCCATACCGCTCGGTGGGAATTGACCTTTATAACCGCGTCCTCCTCTGCCATTGGTATATAATTATCATGAAAGGTAGGAGCTAAGAAGTTAGTGATGGATATGGAAGATAAATAACCTCGACCTCGTTTCTGGGGGTATGTGAAATAGCTATTGCACCCCACCTCAAAATACAGAAACCAAACGAAGAAACGAACAGAGCATGGGGGAGAGAACGGGATCCACCGGAGGCAGAATTTATGAACTATAGTTTACCCATGACCTAAAATTACGAACTATCTATGTAAGATCGTATATATTCAGACATCCCAAAAATAATTTGCTCAAAACGAATCTAAGCAACTATTTATCATTAGTTCAAAAAAACTTACCAGGACCCCAATGAAAAATGCAAGAAACAAAAAAAAAAAAAAAAAAAAAAAAAAAAAAAAAAAAAAAAAAAAAAAAAAAAAAAAAAAAAAAAAAAAAAAAAAAAAAAAAAAAAAAAAGGAAAAGGGAGCAAGCAGCAAGGAAGAAGTTGTCAGACCTCGCCAACAAGTCTGTATCTAATATCTGATTCTGATTCTTTCCTTTAAAATAAATTTTCCTGGATTAATAACCACATAAACAAAATCGGTTGTGAAATTTCACGAAATCAAAATGAAATGATGATAGTTCATGAAGTGGAGCTGTGACCTAGTGTAAAATAAATTTCAGTCTGCATTTTAGGCTGCTTCTGTTAGATAACGAAATTTTGGCGGTTAATTAGATAGCGCGTTTAAAAGTCACTTCGCCCAACCCAAAAATGATCCAGCGCGGCGGCGCCAGGGGCGCCCGGGCCCAAAAATGCTTTGATCCCTCCTAAGTAATTGTAGCCGTTTAATTTAGAGATCGATCGAATTCTAACGTAACTTAACGTTGTTATACATATTCGGTTGCATATAACTTTTGGGTTGACAGTTAGTTAACATTATAATGCAAGGCTCTTGTTAGGATTATTCTCGCTCCAACTGGAACAAGCCGCATGAGGCCGCACATACTTCTTTAATTTGGAGCCTGGTCCGGTTCGGTCGAGGGGTTAAGATTGTGCTGATTTCATTCGAGCTGAGCTATAAGGACAAGTTCTTAACCTCGACCAAGCCCAACACGACCTTAACGAAGCGAGCCTAGCTAGGGGGTCTGAGGCGTAGTCCCAGCTTCCGGAGGCAACCGAGGAAATGACAATTAGCAATGAGATCTCTTTTCGAAAGCCGATCTATGTGACCCACGCAGTTCGAGTGCCGTCCGTGCCGCAAAATTAAAAAAAATATCCAAATTTTTCAAAAAGTACGTGACAGGCAAAGGATTTTTTCTCCGCTTAATTTATTTTTACATCAATCTTATCTTGAACCAATTCGGGATTGGCGTGGAAATCATTTTTTTTTGTCAATTGTAACAGTTGAGGCGTGTGTAGTTACTGGTAGATCAGTACAAAAAGATTAGAAAATATTTTGAGAAAGTGTGTCGAATGGACTTCAAAACATTATACTGAAATTGATCTTGGAAGTAAATTAGGATACATTTACTTTACGAAACGAAGAGAATCACCACAAGTACCAATAAGCGTGGGGGGAGGGATTGGGGGAACAGAGGGGAACGGGACGACAGAGTTTTAGGCATCAACCGTTATAAATCTAATCTGATCTATTAATCTATGATTAATCTAACCTTGGAGTGGTTTTTTCCCGTACCCCAATCCCCGTTTTCGGCGACCAAACACCGCAATTGCTAATGCTGACTACACTTAAGTTAACTCTAAAAGTTAACAGTTAAGTTAACTTAACGGTTACTGTATAACATGCAGGTCCAGATATAGATAAAACCCGGAGGTTTTTTTTTTTTTTTTTTTTTTGTTTTTCTCGGTTGGCTTATGAGGCTTAGGAATCTATTAGATCTTAAAGGTCTATCCTAGTCTAAAGATTAGGTGCATCCGGATAAAAGATACCAGTAACGTAATAAGCAGTTACAGAGACAAATATAAGACTTCTAAGATAATTATAATATATTGAAATATACGAAATAGAGATTGATTAATATAAAATATAAGAACTTAAGATCAATAACCACGATCAAGTAATAAATAGTAAATAATTAAACCTAGCTAGTAATAAACCCTTAACCTTTAATATTTCATATGATAAACGAGATTCTAAGAATCTACAACTTTGTGATGAGCCGCATTAAATAAAAATCTATAACTAGCAGCTATTGTTTTTTTAAGGATGTCAAAGAATCTACAACTTTGTGATGAGCCGCATTAAATCAAAATCTATAACTAGCAGCTATTGTTTTTTAAGAGGTCTTCAGTTTACTAATCGACATTATCATACTTCGGCTTGGCCTGGTTTTAATATTTCAACTCTATTGAATCCTTTTCTATGACTACTAATGGAAGTGACTCTCTCGCTTCGGTGAGAACCCAACTCCAAAAAATCATCCAGACTCAAATCGAACTGGGGATTATGGTCCATGACTTCCAAGCCACTCCGGAAGCAAAAGATGGATTGGTTGAACAGATGAATTTCCTTGTTAAACAGATGGATGAATTGAATGCTTCGTCATATGACTTACCTCATCGGGTACCATTGGATGTAATTGAGTAAGTATTTGTTCCAGTCAGTCTAGCCCTAGTGTCTACTCAAATTACTAACTTATAATTTATAGATATATTGAAAACGGTCGAAACCCTGATGTATATACGCGAGAGTTCGTTGAACTATTGGCTAAACAGAACCAGTATATCAATGGGAAAATGAATGCTATGAGGGTATGTATTTTGGTCTGATCTCCAGACCCATAGCTGTATAGGCTCCGACGTGTTATACGGTATCAAATCGAATTTTCATTAACGGACAGGATTTCAGAGATATTTTAGCATCGCAGATAAAAGAAGCATACCCGGATCTTGAACAGGCCGTTGATCAAGTGGTTGCTAATAGAAACCGTTGAAAAGAGATTAATAGGAGAGTGTCTTCTAGATCTCTCATATATGTGAAGTTACGCCTTTATGAAACATAAATCGAGCTGCACTTCGAATGTTTGGATAAGAACTTACATTCTGTTCCTGGGAGTCTTACTATCGACACCCATTTTCAGGTTGACATGGAGATCTGTGGCTGGAGTAGATTCATCATCTTATTCCAATTGAGTGAAGCGAAGAACTATCGCATGAATTCTGGAGCAGTGCCATCGCTTTGATTTAGCACCCAGCCGCCAGAGGCAGACTGATCTTATAAGAGGTCAGGATAAGTTGGTACAATGATATATATTAGACATTAAGAATACTATTAAAATCAATTCAAAAAAACATAATTGATATGCGAAATGTGACACCATAAGTAGAAATTAGTACATGCGATATTACTGAATGGTGTAGTAGTGGTGGTATATATATATAATACAACCAATGAATAACACAAGCTTGAAAGCAGCTTTCCCTGAGTAACAAAAGTTGTAAAAATGCATTTATTAGAAGAATCGTTTGTTGTTCAATCTCTATGAATCGGGGAAAGAGATCTTGAAGAAAAGAAATTAGATAAAATATGATCTTCATTCTTAGGCGATGGAGTAGCAGATCGACCATTATGAACTATAGTACTACCACTAGTACTTATACTGGCGCTACTTGGACCAGAAGAATTAACAGCAGTAGGAATATCCGCATAATCAAACCGTATTGAAGATATTGGAGAGGAAGCAGATGTAGCTCTTAAATCACCAGCTTCAAAAAAATGATAACTACTTGTTTTATGATGATGATTACGAAAATGTTCAGGAACTGGACGACCACTGCCATTTCCTAGATTTTCCTTCGCGATGGTACTACCATTAGTAGTAGTATCAGCATAATTAAAATTAATACTACCATTACTGGAAGTTGGTCTGTGTGGAATAGGAGATGATACTATTGGTAGATCATAATTATCAATAGCAGCAGCACGAATAGTATCTAAAGGAGGCAATTCAATAAATTCACCATCATCAATAGATTTTCTTAATTTTATTGGTAATCTTGCAATTCCAGTTTCAACATAATCATAAGACCACCTGGCTATTTTATCAGCTTGTATCCTAGGTAAACAAGTCATTTTACAAGTATAAAACACAGTAAATGATAAAGCAGCACCACCAATAAGATCAATAAAATAATGATGAGTTAAATACATCGTTGACCACCAAATCCATATTTCATAAGCGAAAAATAGTGGAGTTAATCTTGGAAATAAATGACATAGAAATAAAACTTCCATTGTAGCACAGCCAGAATGTAATGATGGGAATGCACCAAATACTACTGGAGAAGCACCAAAAGTACCAGTATAAAGATTCAGACCTAATAATTGATCGATTCTAGCTAAACCACCAGCCGACCCGGGCATTGAATAATTAGCAGGATCTAACCCATGATCAATTTGATACCATGGAGGAGCAGTAGGAAACAAGATTTGAATTAATACTCCAACAGCATTCATCCAACCAAAAGCAAAAGCCCATACTGGTAAAAATGAAGGAGGACCAAATAAAAAGCAAATTAGTGACACAACAAATGGAGCACCAAAATGAATTAAACCATAAGGGATCCAAGCTAAAACATCAAGGACAGCATTAGTTGAAGATGATAAAACTTCACTTAGATTCCCACCATATAAAATAGTTTCTAAAGCAGGTAAAACTCGAACACAAATCGATGGTCTCCATTCAGGAGGAATAAATCTAGCTGAATAGAATAGAATTAGCCAAGTACCAATAGGCATAAAGGGTAACCAAAATTGAGACGTTACAGGAATAATAGTAGCTAAGAATAGTAAAATAGCTAAAGATAGTCTGAAAAGAATTGGTGGGTCGTCATCTATTATTAAACAAAATAATAAGAGAGTCATCATAGGAAGATATTGAATATCACCTTTTCTCCATTTCCGATTTCGAAATTTTTGATAAGATAATCTTGGATCCCATGAAGTTTCTAATCTAGGTAAGTTATTACCAGGAGGAGCATCAGCCAAGAACCAAGCTTGGATATTTTTAAAATTTTTTGACATTATATGATTAGACCGAAACGAATGAAGAGATAGAGTAAAACCTGATATTAAAATCAAGGGAGAAAGAAGAACACACGAGGTGTATTTAAGACCTGATATTATTTAGAAAAATACCAGGCAGTAGTAATCAGGGTGATAGGCAATTAGATGGATTTTCTATTCTATCAAATCCACACTATCACACAATAGCCAACAGTTGATCACACCAACACCCAAAACAATAGTCCTTTCTATTAGTAGTCTCGTCTAATAGTAGTTCAAAATACTTTTGAAACTCAGTTATAACACGATGATGAGATGAATCAATCTATGAATCAAGAATCAAGAATCAAGCTGAATTAATCTACGAATCTACGAATCAAGAACCAAGATGAACTAATCTAAGAAACGAGATGAACCAAGAAGGACCAACCTAAGAACTAAGAGGAACCAACCTAAAAACCAAACTTATCAACCAAGATGAACCAACCTAAGAACCAAACTTATCAACCAACCTAACCTATGAACTTGATGATATCTTTGATTGTTACGTTTATTATATCGCCTGATATTATAACTCGGTCCACCGATGAATGCAAAACTATTAACAGATGATGATGGAATAATACACAAGAATTATCAATCAGATTATAATAACACTCGGATAATGACCCAGAAAATTAAAACAACAACAAGATCAAAACAAAATCACAAAATCACAAAAAATGGTACAAGAGAGAAACACGGAACGGAACCGACGAAGACAGGCAAGAAAAGTACGAAGAAGTTACATATAACCAAACGGCAGGGCTGGGCAGAAAAAAAAAAAAGACTTCCTAACTACCGTACTACGTACCTTACTGACTAACGTTTACCTCCGAAACGTCCGTCTGTCACTTGTTTTTGTGTGTGTGTGTGTGTGTGTGTGTGAGAGAGAGAGAGTGGCTCTTAACTTAACAAGCGCAGCACGCAGCAGTCACTTAAAACCAGAACTAACGTTAACGTTAACTTAACCTTAGAGTTGTTTGATTTGCGCTCATCTCGCGCTACCGACTATTTAGGGCAAAACGAGGTTAAGGAATTTAGATCCCTTTTAGGAATCACATCACATAACAATTATATCTACTTCTATACGTCATAGTCCTTTAGTAAAATATACAACAATAAAACCAAACCCTTTCCCCCTGTTTGCCTCCGCCACAGACTTTTAGCTTGCCGGTCCCTCGGTTCGATCCGCAGTGCCGGGGCGTGACCCTGGATCCCTGGCATATGTTGTTTCTTAGTCGAGACTTGCTGGTTTCCCTGCCCACATCCCTGGTTCTTTTGCTTCTCTCGGGAGTTGCTTTCCTGCCTGCCGGCAGCTGGGGCAGCTCTCGCTTAGCTCAAGGTTTGCGGGGCGAGGGGAAGTATATAAGTGTAGGACACGGCAGGGGGGGGCATGACACAGAGAGGAAGAATTGAAGACATAATGATATACTACTCCCATGAGTTATTTATTGTATGAATGACGGACAGGGATTTTCATCATTCTCCGGGAGACGGCGACTCCGGCCCCGGGTGATGACACTGTCGGCCGGCCGGAGAACCAGGCAAATTCTCGAGTATCAATCAAGTATGCAGCGGTAAAAGGTCTTACAGCCGGGGGAGCAGACATGGAGAAATATTGTGAAACTATTTTTAAACAATTTAATTCAAAATATATCCCTAAATTTACTTATGTTGAGTTCGTTTAAAAGCATAATTATTATTACCGATAACGTTACATAATTAAAATGTAGTTTAAGTTTAATCAAATCAAATCATCGCATCCCAACTTGAGTTTCATGCATGAATGAGGCTTTCGTGCGGCTTTTTCCTTCGACTGCTCGCTTCAACTACTGGTTGCACTTTTCTGCCCGATCGGAGCCCCTAGAGTTACCGGTTCTCTTGCTTGGCTCAAGCGGCTGGGCATAGCCCCAGACCCCTAGAATGGTTAATTCTTGAGCGAAACGAGGGGGGTGTCCGCGACCGTCCGCCCCGCCCGCCGCAGGCGAACAAAGAAACCCGCAGCTCGAGGAATCTTCGGGAGGATCGAATCTGGACCCCCCTGAAATTTTTATTCTGTGTATTAGGGTAAAGTTTCCTAATTTATCTATAAGACTAGCTCGAGTGGGCTGCGTTGGTGGTGCCTGTTTCGATCTAAGTACGTTTTCTATTCTTGTCTGCTTATGTTAACTTATCATTTTTTTCTGGTCTCTTGCATGCATGTCGTAAGTTCTATGCACGTGATCAATTAGTAATTTATGACTAATCTATTCCGGGAGTTCGAGATCCCCGGAGAAGAAGATGCTGTCCCCATCGCTCAATCTCAAATAAATTTTTGCTGTCAGAAGAATAGCGAAAAGTACAAGAAAGACACCGTGGGTCTATCTGATAATTAACCTTAGCAATATCTTATATCTTTATCCAATGGTGCTAAGTTAAGCGTTTGAGCTGTAATACATTGTACGTTCCGCTAGCAACAGCAGCAGGTTCGACAGCGTCATTAGCAGCAGCATCGTCTGTAGCTTTGTCTGCTGTTCTTTATGACATGAGGAGCAGGAATATAACCATGGCTCACGACATCTGCAGGGCATTGGTTCTAGTGTACGAGGTAACATTGGCAATAGCGTTGGCAGTATCGTCGGCAGTGGTATTGATTGGTATTGGTATTGGTATCATTGGAAGGTTTCGGCTACCCCGGCCGGAAGCAGACAAAAGCTTGTAACGGCAATTCGCACAGCTGACTCTGTTTGGTCAATGGCACGATGGTGATTCCTTTCTTAGAATACTAATATTAGATTGACAGAAATGGTTAATGGGATCAAAGTCCCAAGAGATACCATCACCCCTAGCTTCCCCTTCTGTTGCTGCAAATTGCAGTTTCCTTTGTTCTAGTACGCTACAACTAATATTACTCAAAGATCCAGACCAATCCGAGAAAACGCGGTAATGGGCCTAGCCGCCGGAAGTCTTCGTCCTTCCTCAGAATGATTGCGGTCCCAGCCGTTCCCCAATGCCACAGAGCACGTTGCTCGCTTCGCTCCAGTTCTCCAGGTGAGCTTTTCGAACATCTCGAGCTTGACGAGAGCTATTGATTCTGTTCGGAGTTCTTGGTTGTCCGGTTCGTTTCTGGTCATGCTTAAAAATTGAAAGTACGTATGATTAACGCTATGCATCTATAACAAAGGGTCTTGTCCTCGAACCTTAAAGACAGATTCTGTTCTCAGCGAGAGAATAGAGTCTGGGGAATCACTATGGTCAGGTGCTTATCAATTTTCCAGATCCGGCAGCTGGCGGGCCCGTCCACCCACTTAGCTCTGTTCTCAACGTATATTTGGAGATCAGAAAGGTCGTTATGCGTCGCGAGATAGGGTCCTGTGGGACGCCTGAGTCAATTAATACAGAATTCTGAGCATGGTAAGGGATCGAGATCTCGCGTACGCCTCACACAACGAATATAGAAGAAATGCATCAACGAATGTTCCATTATTCTTTTTCTCTTTATATCCGCCTGTCCCTTTCATCAAGCATAGAACATATATTTTCGGAACAGAAGAAAGGATTCAGAGCCGTATTCTTGTTACGCGGCGTTAACAACCTATCACTTCTAGAAATGGTTAATGATATCAGGAAGGAGTTGGAGAGATCTTGAAACAGAGCTAACAGCTGGGGTTGATCGTAAATTGCGGTAGGTTTGCCCGCCTGTTGCTAAAATAGAATCGTTGACATCTTTGATAAAATAAACCAACCATGTACCAAACCATCATAAACAAAGTTGTGAATCAGAATATAGAGATAATGGAAGGAAGGAGGAGAAGAGGCATGGTTGAACAGTTGGTTGGTAGATCGGATTCCTTTGGGCCGGTACCATACTAAACTAATCGAAATCTTTTTCAGCTGATTCATTTAAGGGCAAAGAATAAGTAAAATTTGGGAAGAAAGACGAGCTGCTATTACCGATAACGATACCGTTGTTGAAAGGCCAAAAAAACAAATGTTTTATAATTATTCTTGAATGTTAATGCCGTTAGAGGAAATTTAGAATGTAGATCATGCAACGGTTTTTTTTTTTTTGTTAACGGTAAGTAATACTCGACCGCGAGAGGGAAGACTAGGACGAAAGTGGGGCAGAGCAGAGCTCCTTGCGAAGACCATTTGACATACCAACCCTGGATATAATTGAATAATATAGAATGTGGTTAGTAAAATGAATAATACAGAGAACACATAGTCCAAACCAAACCAAACGATTTTAGAAATATGGCCCAGCCGTTTAAACATTCACCTAGCTAGTCCGAGTTTACGTCATATTAGCCACCAACAGCTGAAAACTGGAAGCAGGGGTAAAAACCCATGGGTCCGTATGTAAAGAAAGGAAAAGGCACCGAGGACTTTCGGACAAATAAGTGTTTCATCGATCCCTAAAAACCAATGGAAAGATGAGGCATCGAGAAAAAAGTGGCGGTAAAAGGGGCGTGCGGTAAGGGTGTAAACCAGTAACTAAAAAATACAAAATAACCAAAATAGACATCCTAAAAAGAGTCTAGACTTTCTTCCACCGTTAATGCAATTTAAAGTTCTATCATTTAGAACCCCGGTTATGCTATATGCAATGATAATGCTTGAATTTAACCAATTAACTTTAGTACGTAAATCCCTATATTTAGCGGCCAAAACCAAAAGAAAATCAGTGTCATGGCCAAGCATCCGATTCACTAACGTTACCATCATCGGCCAAACATCATCCATTTTAATCGGTTAAGTACTGCCTTGCCATTCATTCCCCTATCTCGCCCATTGCAACTGTTAACATTCCTTAGTCCAGCAGAGCAATCACCAAAGCCAAAACAAGTCGATCCCGTACCGCCTGAGGCAGACGAGGGAGGACGACCAGGCCAGGGCCGGATCTGCGGCTATGTGACACCCCCGGAAACACTTAGGACAGCCGGTTTCCCCATGGTTTTTCCTTAATTAGTTCTTTGTCAAGCCAGCCAAGCAGCCAACGAACCGTCCTAACCAAGCGACGACTAACCATAACTATTGCCACTGACTCACCCACTAAGCACGAGAGAGATCACAGGGCAAGAACTTGAGGCAGTTTGAGCCATAATCCCCCCACCTCCAGAACTATTTACCCACAAGAGTTATTCCCAATCTAAGCATTCTGAACTTAAAACCAACTAACTGGAAAAGCAGTAGAGCTTTTAATCCCCAAGAGGGGGGGGGTTGGAGAAAGGACTTGGGGATATTTCTCACGTTGGGGTTTGAAAGCTGCAAAGTATGTAACTAGAGATAAAGTTGTGTATCGCGATCTAAGTTAAGAGAAGTTTCAAACAATTAACCTTCTAGAGTACGAGATCAAAACCTCTTTTACATAACATAACATGTACCCGCAACCTTAACCTTATTATTCATCAGAGTCTTTTCCGCCTTTGAGCAATATCAAGCTGGTTGTCGATGATCTTTCGCTTCGTATCAACTAAGGAGGCTGAGAGTTTAAGACCAACCTTTAAATCCAACGGTTGAATCTGTAACACAAATGACATGTTTCGGAAACCCCCATATTAATACGAAGTTAATAATATATTTGATACTGTAACTGTTATCCGCTTCAGGCGGCTAGCGGTTCGAGTCAATTCAAACTCATCACACCCTCTGTAAACCCCGAGCATCTCTAGTTATTTAACCTCGAGCGAAGCAACCATAGGGATTGGAGGCTTTGCCACAGAAATAAGGCCCAGGTCCCATTACTCATGGATGGTAGGAATAGTTCTCATATTGGCGGTAGGTTTCAGGTAATTGTGGGCGACAAAGACGCTAAGGAATTTTGATCTTCCAGAACAACTAGTCAACTTTAAGTATAGTTCAAGTCACGAAGACAATCGTTGCGTCATAGGCATCTACATTAGAACAAGTCCTCTAGGAGCTACGCGATTCTATAGAATGATATAAATTTATATAGTTAGTTAGTACAATTATTATATTAGTTTGGTTACCGCCCACTACAACTTCTGGGGCACACAGTCTCTCGGGAAACTTCATGCTGCTAGATAAGTTACTGTGCCGGTAAAGAGTATATAGCATTTTGCAACTTGGGCAAAGGTTGAATTCGATCGATCGATCGATTCGCTGCATGCGGCTTTAGTTAGTAGTTCAATTTTAGCAATTCTAGAAAAATGAACAGAGAGATGAATTTTGCCTAATTGAGAATCGATTTATAATTAGTGACTTTCTGAATTCATGTGTGAGTTAGACTAGACAATAACAATAAGCAAGCAAGTGGTCGTCAATTGCGGTTTAACCGTTATCACAATAATTAACTTATTAAACTTATATGAGTAAAAAAAATTATTCGCCGCTAAAGAAGTGAGACCATGGACATAAACTACAGATTTGCAATGAGATATTACCTAGTTGACTAGAGCTGAGGTTACAACTCTATTTTAGTAAAACTTTTAGTAAAACTTTTAGTATGATATTAGTTCTACTATTAAGGTCTTGGGTTTAGGTCTGCTGAGCGCTAGTTAATCCAATGAAATGGGCAGATGACACAGATGATATTCATTTGTCATGAGGTTTTGTTTCTTTATTTATTAGCGTACAATTTGATGTAGCAGAAGAAGAGGTTATGACCAATCGATTAAGTTAAAATTAAATTTTTATAACTAACAGATATGCGACAGATCGACGTTGACCAAGGCGGCAATGAGTACCATCGATCAAGATCAGAGATTATCCACGCCAGATCTTTCAGATTTGCATAAATGACAGAATTCGGGCGAAGCGAGGCCACTCGGTTCCCAGCTAGTAACGATCTCCTTGGGAATGACATCACAAAGGAAGAACTTGATGAAGGCGGGTAACAAGACGCGCTGCGCCCACTAGGGTCAAGTCAGAACACCTAGCGAGGCGAGAGAAAGTCCAGGGATGAGACAAGATGACTAATCCAGAGGTTGACTTAGTTCTTCTTTTAGGTTGACGACTAGCAGCTAGTAGAGTCTATCTGAATATGGCGATCCTAGATTCCTAACAGTTAAGTTACTTCAAGCTGACCCCTAACTGTTAGCGCTCATCAATTAGTAAAATCATGTGTGAGCGTTTAGATCGATCGACTAGGAAAAAGTGGGAAGACTAAGAGGGAAGGGTTAATATAGCGCGTAACGACCTCTTAAGATGCTCGTACTAATATATGGAACGTTCTTTCTTCATGAATAGAAGGAGCTAGATCAAGATCAAGGTTAGCGTGATATTTGCTTAGTGCCTGATTTTTTATAAAACAAAATGGATTAACAAAAAAAAAACAAAAAGGATTGACAAGTACGCTACAGCAGCCCTAGTGATTAATTATAAGTTGATTGTAATCTAAGAACTAAACAAACCCTTAGTTTAAAGCTTGGTTAATTAATCTAAAAGCAAGGGTTAACAGTTCAAGATGCGAGCTGACCCGCTCTTGCTTCATGATTTACGTATCGGGGAATAAGGGGGTGTTACACCAAAAAGATTGGCAGATATTTTTGTTGGGAGACTCCAGGGGAAAAGTGGACCCACCTATGTAGTCTGGGGGGAGCAGTCCTAGACCTCTAGTATTTGTCTACTTCTCGACGATGTATTTCCTAAGGACTGACATCTCTCTAGCGTAGCGAGAGCGAGGGTCCTGGGCTCCACAGCCGCCGGAGGCTGACGGTGGGGTGAGGTAACGTTAAGATGCAAGGAGTGCACGATGCAAGTAAGGTAGGATTCTTCTTTGATCGTTATGCTTAATGATCGATAAGATACGAAGGTACAGGCGGTCTTTTCTTTGTTATCCATTCCATCTACAGAATTGAACAAGGTTGATTTTTCTAATTCAACAATGGCCGGCCAGAAATTGTAGGCGTTAGATCGCACAGACGCCTGTAGTGGTGATTGTTAGATTTTACACCCTTAGAGACGGCGACATGGTCTTAATGTTAGTGCGAGTAAAGGGGGTGTTAAATTGATTGTCATATGGCCAATTAAGGAATATATCCGGAGGGTAGGGAACGACGCGACAGAGGTCAGAAAATCGTCAGATCAGATACTGTCAAGGATTAAAATGCTAGTATTTTATAAATAATAACAGTGGACTAAGCCAAAAGGGTATGGTCTCTACGTATGACAAATTATTATTTATTTTCCTGTGAAAAATAATTATTGGAGTAACATGATTATTATGGAGACGTTATCTATCAACCTATCTAGTTAAGCGTCAAAGATAAAAATTAGCTGACAAGTGGGTGCGCGGCGCGCGCTAGAGGTAATGGGGCTGATATAAAAACTACATGAAACTACCTTTGAAAACCGGACTCATAATAACGTTAACAGTTAGCTAATAAATACGGCCCGTCAGACGCCGAGATATCCGTGCTACTACTATACCAGACGCCGGAATCGGAAGGTAGCTGTTTATTCTCGGCTGACTCTGAGCTAGCTAGCTGGCTAATGGATTAGACTAGGCAGATCTACTATTCTACTATATAGTTAACTTTAGAAGCTTTAAGGATCTCGGAATAAACGGCAATCAACTAGTTAAATTGTCATATTACAAAAAACAATAGTAGTAATAGTAATGACTCAATAATAACAGATAGAAGGGGATCTACCCATTGTCTCTAACTTTATATCAACTTATCTGCTCCGCTCCAGCGGAGCTCTGTGGAGCACTGTAAAATTTTCTGTTAATGTTAGTAGAATCAACGTTAGCTCGAATTAACGTTAGCGCCGTCATCTCTCGATGGGGTGTATAAGCTCACCTCGTCGTAGCCACGCAAAAGTTCTCAGCAGAGCAAGGGAGCCACAATGTCGCCAGGGGTGGTGGTAACTTAGCTGCAGACAAGGTGGTACGTACGTTACTTCTGTCAACTACAAACTATCAATTATCAAGTATCACACAACAATATTGGCCAATTTTATACTTTCGGGGCTCGTGGGCTCGTGGTCGGACGTTTTCCTTAATGTCAACTATAAACTATCAATTATCAACTATCAACTATCATGCAACCATACAACCATACAACCATACAACCATACAACCATACCGGCCAATTTTATACTTTCGGCGGTCTGGGCTCGTGGTCGGATGTTTTCCTTAATTATCTCTAGTGAAATTTTTTGAATCACCTTTCATAATCAAATGGGTAGCGAAACCGGTGAGAAAACCGGCTTTAAGCACTTTCTAACGCCTTAAACTAGCAAAAGTAGTTAGACTCGGGTATTGGCCGAGATTTTTCCAGTTGGTATCCGGAAGTAGGATATATTAGGATGTAATAGGATGTAACGATAAGGGTTAATAAAACGTTAGTAGTGTATGAGATTAATTACCAAGTTTATTATTACTCTATCGATGATAGCTAATAAAAAATACGGACCGTGCTCACATCACCAAAATTTCCCACACCCAACCTATCTCCATTTCCGTATTCATATTCCCACTATCTCTCCACCCACCCCCTACCGAATCCGTTCATACATTTCAAAACACTTCCAAGAAGAAATATCTCAGTTCTAAGATAAGCTCAATATCAACCAGGTTTATTACAAAATCCATGTTTATGGTACGCGGTACCGTATACGAGACTGAACTCACTTATTCATTCATTAGCTGCATCGCCCTCCATTTTCTGACTCAGGCGGGTGGGTGCCTGCCTCAAGCCAAAGGCCAGTGACACAGCCCAAGCGAAGCGAGCAATGGGATCCGGGGCAAAACAAACGAACGTCCTCAACGCTTCTTCTCTCGCCCGAAGCCTATTGAGACCGTTATCGGTGTTTAAGCTTACGTAACATATGAACCCGTTTCTCATGCACTTTTCAACGGCAACAATAATGTAACAGAATAATTAGGGTTAATTAAAAAAAGAAAAAGAAATAGAAAAAGAAAAAGAAAAAGAAAAAAAGAATTTTTTTTGGATGTGATTTCTTTAGCGGGGGGAGGGGGCATTACTTTGATTTTTCTCTCTGCGACGGAAGGTTGGTAAAAAAGAAATTAAAAAAAGAAAACAACTTTTAACTAAATATACTATAGTAATAATAATAATAATATAATAGGAAAAAAAGAATGGAAAAGTAACCCCAAAAAAAAGCATTTAACTGTAAAAGATTTCAAATAAATAAGTCCTGCAAAAATAAGAAATGAAAATACAGAAAAAGTAACTCCGTTTAAAATAAAAAAAACGACGAACCAACAATCTATATAATACAGCCCCATTCTGTCAGAAACGTTCTAGATAGTGTACAGCCCCATTTAGAGCAACGTTATATAAAAGAATTTCAGGAACCATTTTATTCTTTTTATCTTTTTAATTTTTAATTTTTAATTTTGGAAGGGAATAGATAATAGTCAGAGTTTAATAGTAAAGAGTATATATAACAATAGTCAAGAATATAATAATATATAATATCTAGACTTAGAACTGATTATTAATACCATCAATATCAACATCAACATCAACATCAGCATCAACTAAACATCAACATCAACATCAACATCA
Organism: Sugiyamaella castrensis; assembly: GCA_030583505.1. Classification (NCBI taxonomy): domain Eukaryota; kingdom Fungi; phylum Ascomycota; class Dipodascomycetes; order Dipodascales; family Trichomonascaceae; genus Sugiyamaella; species Sugiyamaella castrensis. The sequence goes on from JAJMIF010000161.1 coordinate 45,580, forward strand.
GCATCAACTAAACATCAGCATCAACTTCAACTTCAACTTCAACTTCAACTTCAACTTCAACTTCAACTTCAACTTCAACTTCAACTTCAACTTCAACTTCAACTTCAACTTCAACTTCAACTTCAACTTCAACTTCAACTTCAACTTCAACTTCAACTTCAACTTCAACTTCAACTTCAACTTCAACTTCAACTTCAACTTCAACTTTTCTCTTGTAAT
>JAJMIF010000162.1:0-45688 GCA_030583505.1 Sugiyamaella castrensis
CCTTAATTTAGGTATTCACTTCAATTAAATTTGACAATATCCTGTCGTTTTATATACTGTGGTACATCTTTACTAAACTTCACCTTTGAAGCAACCTCATCATCTTCATCTTCACCTCTTTGTCTTTCACTTTCCAATAACAACTGCAATGAATCATAAGAAGCTAAAACTTGAAAATATGTATTCGGAGGAGGGAGAAGATTCAGATTATACTCTCCAGGACATTCAACAAGAACTTGGAGAGGAAAACATATTAAGCTATAATCCCTCTGACTCTATAGATATATTTGTTTCTAAATTCTATAAAAAAGTTAAGCGATCGCAAAGTCAGTACATTTTAGTACAGAATCTGTCGGAAAGTGATTTTCAGTTATTGGAAAAACAGGAGGAGGATAGGAACTTGGTCCGGCTCAAGTGGGAACTGGATCACGCTTATTTATTCAAGATTCCCACACAAGTGCATGAGTTAACTACCGGCACAATAATTGCTCTTATAAAACGTCTGCTTGAAAATAGAGTGGGTCTCTCCTTTGTCGACCCCATATTCCCATACATGTTTCTCCGTAGTTCTTTATTCCGCAGAAAAGGTAAAATGACGGGTGGCCAAGAACCCGATAACTGCATCTCAACCCGCATCCGAATAACTTCTGGAGCGCCACCAATAATTGTGTGTGAGATGGCAGACAGTCAGACACCCAAGTCACTGTCAGTTACCGTTAAGAAATGGTTGTATGATCAAAAAAGCGAAAGGCTGGCTAGGCTAGCGGTTTACAAGGTAAACGCTGTTATGGCAGTTGTACCCCACTATCAACCGCCGATCGGTCCCCTCAAAAGAGTAATTGGCTTGGATATTACAATTTGGAGTAGGAGCGTAATGGGACAAGATAGCAATAAACCTGTGATTGATGAACTTCTTCATGTGGATTTGGAACAAGCTGATGATTTAGAACTCAATCAGTTCTATCTTGATGATCTTATGCAACTAGGTAATGTCATCTTTTCGAGGGAATTGTGGAAAGATGTTCTCACTATGGTTCAAAGTGCTCAAATTCCAGAAGGATATCGTCTTGAGCGTGTCAATATTGATCCTCTCGGCTCGGTACCGGACTTCTCATGCGGAAATTATACTTTGTCTTTGACTTATAATTACTTTAGGCTTATTGCCGAGCGGCATATATCTGTGGTGCTCTTAATTTTAGAAGAGGAGATCAACGAAAACGCCGATTGGAGGCAAATGTTCAGTCGTCTAAAAGATTTCATCAACACTAGGTACCGTGCTTCAGCAGATATATGCATTGAGGCAATTGTAGCTGTATCCCGCGTCTCTCCTAGGGTTGTTGAGGAGGCAGTTGCAAGAGCTAGGCGTAAGATTGCATCAAATTTGGATGAAATTACGGCTGTTCGATATCATGCTTCTGCAGAAGCTGTTCTCGTCGCAGCTACGGATGTGGACAATACTGAAATTCCGTTCGTGCAAGCTCAAACTGCTGCGACTGCTGCTTCTGACGAGGCGGATGCTTTTGCTGCGATCGTTGTTGGTGGTGATAGATCTAGAGCATCTCGAAATCGACGAATTTCTAGTTATAGACGTGCTGATGACGCTGGCAGAATTGCTGAGAAGGCAGCTGCTAGAGCTCGTTTTGCTCGTAGTTGGGCTGATTCCGTACGTGATACGGAAAACGCAGCAAATGATGATCTTACAACTGCTCGTGATAATAATAACTTGTTTGCAAATCAACCAGTACCTGTTGTCGCTCAAGACGACATCAGCAATGCCGCCGAGGCTGCACGTAACGCTATTAATGCTTTTATAGGTGCTGGCCAGGTTGGTGTGGTCGATGGTGCTAGTGATGGTGATAATAATGCTAACGATAATCGGGTTGATGATGATAATGTTGATGAGGGTGACTATCGAGATGAATTGAATAGACATATCGATTACACTTATGAGAAGGCGGTTCGACTTCGCAAAATAAGCTTCGACAAAAATGATCAGCTAATGAAACTTAACTTAAGTATTAAAAGGTATATTGATCAGGGCCTTAATATTAATCGTACTGACCCGCCTACAGATTTTTCTGTGAATGTTGATGTTACACCTAATCCACCATCGCCTGATGTTTTAAGTGGTGGCGATGTCATCAATCTAGAACGCCAGAGTGATGAACTGTGGACGTATATTAACTCTATGCGGATTCGAATAGCAGCTCAAGAGAATGACATCGGCCAGAGGCAGGTATGGTTGAGAGAAAGAGGCCTATAAAATCAATCAGATTCAATCTCGCGTAGAAAATTTAATTAGGTAGAAGTGATGTGACGGAGATGTTAGTTGTTCACTACATTCTCATTGGTGTTGTGTGGATAGAGTCTAGGGCCCAATGATAAATCACTACTGAAAATTATGTTAATATTAATTATAATTTATTTATATATTTATTTCTAACTGAGTTTTCCCAAAACGAAACCGACACTTGCTTCACGATCAAACGTCATACAGAAAATTCTCTTATGTTGACCAGCCTTTCATTTTATTGGAGAGGAACTGCATCCAAAATATAAATGATTCTAGATCATTTGAGAAGACGATTTAACTATATCCCGGGATGTTGTTTTGTATGGTTTGTTATAAAGAGATGTTCGTTGTGTTCAAAAGAATATGGCATATCTGTGAAACGGTACGACGATCAGAAACTCCGAGCTTGGTGCGACAAGGGAGATATCCTGAATCTCAGATTATGGTGGACTTTTGATCGCTTTATCATCGCAAAGACGTCTAATAGTCAGAATGGGAGACTCAATTTCTTGATACTAAATAATGAGTTATCTTCTGAGATTTCTTTGATGAAAATGAGACAAAAGAAAACAAATTTCGGCGAAACCGTATGGCAGAAACATTCGATAAATGGCAAGCCGACTTTGAAGCCGAGAACATGACTATATAGTTAGATGATATGTTTTTATTATGAATCTTATGATTACCACGTAAGTGATGACATATAACTACATGTCCGTCCTGCCTGCCATCCTAACTAAATCGCCGTGTTAGCAAAGTTGAATCGCATTCTAAGTGGAGAGTTATTGGTAATAATATAAAATTTAATTTTTCATAGGCAATTTAGCATTTTTCTAATAAATACTTACCCACCTTCATCTCCGAATTCGGAAGTCGACTGTAATGCAAATCTGTAATAGTCAGATACAATAAAGAAACTACTGTTAATTACTGTTTGGCGGAGTTACTACTTCTACTATATATTTGGCCAGGATCCTTTACGGCAGTTGACGAACATGTCAAGTTAACAGTTAGCGTCAGCAGATCGGGGTCCCAACTTGTTTCTCTTCAATCCGTAAGTTGTAAGATGCCCTTATTCTTCCCCTTCAAGGTCTCTCTCTTCTAAAACCAAGAATTTTTTTTTTCTGTTCGTCTTTGACAAATTCTGCTTCGGTCTAGCGCTGCAATCTTAATCGAGAAAATATGCCGATTCGATATTACAGAGCAGCTCTCTCCACCCTATATCCTTGGATTTTAAAGCGGAATACCGAGCATGGATTGTAGTCTTCCCCGTTATCCGGGTGATTAAACCATAGACTGAGGTCGTAGTTCCCAACTCGTCAAAAATACTTCTTTTCAGCGTAGAAGCACACTTTCCTCCTTGTAATTACACAGAACTCTTCAAGATCTCTACAGCTATATAGAATGTGTTTAATGACACTTTGTATTCAATTGCTGATCACGCATACCTACAACAGATGCGTGAGATTTGAACAGTTTCCTGCTAATTGCGAAAATGACTCCCCAGTAGGCATTTTATTCCCTGCAATATATGAGTTGAAGTCTGGAATGAATCGAAAATAGCTAACCGTCTAAGCTCCTGACAATTGCTTGCCAGTGCTGCTATCCAATACCGTATATCTCCCTGAAGACAACATTAAGAAGACGAGGACAACTCCGGAATATAGATATGTCAAAGAACTTAGGCATCCAATCTCCAGTAATATGAATACTAACGAGATTTTCTTCCCAATTCAATCTTCCATTAAACACAGTTTCTGGTCGATCATTCGCAGGATATAATTGACTTGACTCTAAGCTCGGATTGAGTTACTGACAACCACTAACTATTATCCATCTAGTAGAATGACCGCGATCTAACTGCCATATTCTGAACTTCGCATGGTAGTCCACTCAGGTCAAATACCAACTGTCCTATTCGGTATATCATCCGATTCCAGATGTATTGCAAATGACCTCAGTTCTATCAACCCGCTCAATACGCAAGCGTCCAGTGATATACTTATAATGAAAAATCAGCACTTTCAAATTTAAGCATTCTCTCAGAGAGAGAAAAAAATCATCTACAGGAAATCTTACACCAGGGGAAGCGATTTCGTTCCTAATAGCCAAAAAGAGCCAGACAAGATTATCTCCAATTCCGGGATTCAGGGTCGTGGAATCAAATAGTGGTTTATCACCAAGAGTCATTTTGGATAAAGTGACGTTTTTACCATTTTTTTTGAAACAGTCACATATTCATATATTCACAGTTTCAAGAGTTTCAATATTATTGGGAATATTACTTGGAGGAATATAAAAATCTTTGCAATGAAAAAATAAATTGATATTCGTCGAAAGTCAAGTCGAAGCTAAAATCTCTCTTGGAATTTGGTAGAATGGACCCCTTCCGAGTGAGTATAAGAAACAAAAATCGAAACACCTTTATCTATTTGAGGCTACTGTGTCGGATATCTCCGTTCCAAATTGATGTCGCAAGCGCTTTATTACAGAAATTGGGGTTTGTCATACTGGTTGAAACTCTGATTTCGTGACATTAGATCTTGCAATTCAAACTCTTCATTCATCATATAATAACCGGCATGGAAGAAGTTACACGCTTGATATCCACTGCTGTAGTCTGGCAAAACTACATGGGACCATAGTAGTATGATAGTACAGAACATACCAACTTATGCACCTTCTTGTCGACTCTACTGAGAGATGCAAGGTCACACACTAGTGGATAGGTATTTGGTAATATTTACGAAAATTTCAACAGGGAGAAGTGATATTTTATCTATTTGAATCATGACAATTATATATTATAATTGGCATAATTGACCATGTGACGAATGAGGTGTAACGTACTCAGTGAAGGCTTATTTGTTAGGCTGGAATCTGCCCAGCAGGAGAAATAGAATAGGGGGGTACCACAGGTACTTGACACACTAATAAAGGTGTACCGGTATACCTCGGTGATTTTAAGGCCTAAAACAAAATCTATCCGGTCTCTTACAAGGTTAAGGGGGCTCCACCTGTTTATCGGCAAAAATTTGACAAATATCATAAGTCTGTCTATTACTAGTATTCTTCCTTGCGACCGTAGCATTATTTTAACGTTGAATGAATAGATATCAATTCACTCCCCTGATTTCCCCTTTTCGGCTGCAATGAGCCGCCCAGTTTATGTGCATGTACGTTAACAGATAAAAATTAACTAACGTCAACCCAGTTAACGTTATAAAAAAATTGTATCTAATGAGCGATGTTTAGCAAAAGTCCCAACGGATAACAACGCTGTTGATGTTGTAGCATTCCTCCCAACAGGGTCAGGGTAAATATCATTGCCAAATTTTTTTTCTTCACGATTCGGCTGCAGCTAGCCGATTGGTAGTGATAAACGGGTTTATCCTAAAGAGAGAAAAGATTAACCACTGAATCATGAGAGTTGGGGAGAAGTTGAAGAAGAAGGAGCAGCAGAACAAGTAAGGAAGTAGAAGAGTCCTTCTTACGTTAGCATATCTCTCGTTCTATATCTAGTATAATCTTTGTTGAGTGTTTGATCTATCGAAGCTATCTGATCTGATCTGATCTATTCCGCCTGACTTGAAATTCTACTGTCTATTCATATTGATTTGAAATTTCGATCCAAAGTCTACAGCCCACAGTCTGTATCGATCCATAACTTCGGTTGATTTTTAGGTTTATAGTCTGTGTCTATCCATAATTTTGGTTGATTGAAGTCTATTTACTATCTATCTCTATTCATTTGATGGAGAATGAGAAATAGATCAATACCATCATTAACAACCAATCGTTTATTTAATTCTTCTAGTTCTGGCTTGATTATTCAAAGATCATATAATAAAGGTGGCCATATTCTTAATATGTCAAAAGCTACTATTATGGCTAATAATGGTGGTGCTAGACAATATTCGGCATTCACTCATCCTCAAATTAAATCAACATTATCTCAATTAAGTCATATTTCTCCAAGATTTTCTTTACAACCTGGTGACGTTTCAATATTAACTTCCCCAATGGACTTTTATAATCTTTTAAAAGATAAAATAGCTCTTGCTGAAAACAGAATATTCCTATCAACTTTATATATTGGTAAACAAGAACATGAATTAATCTCATGTTTAGATAAAGCTCTTGATGACAATGCAAATTTGAATTTATATATTCTTACTGATGCTTTAAGAGGTACTAGAGAATCTCCTAATACTTGTACTGCTTCACTATTAGCACCTCTAGTAGCTAAATATGGATCTAATCGTGTTCATTTGAAAATGTATCATACTCCAAATTTATATGGGTTTAAAAAACAATATATTCCTCAAAGATTTAACGAAGGTTGGGGTCTTCAGCATATGAAATTATATGGATTTGATGATGAAATCATTTTATCAGGAGCTAATTTATCTGTGGATTATTTTACAAATCGACAAGATCGGTATTTTTTATTTAAATCTAAAAAATTAACTGATTATTTTTTTGGACTTCATCAAGCTGCTAGTTCATTAAGTTATTCTGTTGTTCCAGAGAAGCAACAACTATCCGGATTTCGTCTTGTATGGCCACATAACCCATCTATAATTCCTGAACCAATAGAGGATCCTGTTACATTTATTCAAAGAGCCACTGAAATATTATTTCCATTATTAAGGCCACTAACAGAAGAAGATTCGACTACCCCTGATTCTACCACTTATGTTTATCCAATTTCACAATTTTCTCAACTGCTTCTTCCTGATACTTCTACTGAATTGACAGTATTATCACGGATATTAACAATGCTAGGAACTGATAAATTCAATTGGACTTTAACTGCAGGTTATTTCAATATTCATCCTCTATTTAGAGAAAAATTATTGAAAACATCTCCTGAACATGCTGACATAATTACTGCTGCTCCTGAAGCAAATGGTTTTTATAAGTCTTCTGGTGTTTCTGGTCTTCTTCCTGGTGCTTATTCTTATTTAGCAAGAAACTTTTTACATGGAATTATTACTAGTGGTAAAGGAGATAGAATAAAATTACATGAATGGTCTAATGGTGTTGTTAATGTTGAAGACGGTTGGTCGTACCATGCAAAAGGTATCTGGATTGGATGTCCAGGAGAATCTAATCCTTGTATTACTGTTATTGGATCTTCAAATTATACCAGAAGGGCGTATTCTCATGATTTAGAATCGAATTTGTTATTAGTAACTGATGATCCCCAACTTCAAGAGCAACTTGGTAATGAAGTTTCTAATCTTAAAAAGCATACTCAGGAAATGAGTCTTGAGGATTATGATAAAGAAGATCGAAGACCTGATTGGAGACAAAAACTTTTTGTTAGATTCATGGGTGATAAAATGTAAAAAAAAATGCATATCAAATTATATTGTGTGGCGAGTTACATGAAGTTTTGGGGATATGCCTAGGAATTGATGGAGGTTTAGTAAATTGAATCTATCTGCTACTATGGCAGGAAAAGATGGAGGTTTAGTAAATTGAATCTATCTGCTGCTACGGCAGGAAAGAGATGAAGGTTTAGTAAATTGAATCTATCTGCTGCTATGGCAGGAAAAGAGATGAAGGTTTAGTAAATTGGATTTTTATTGCCAGAATGCTTCCCTCTGAGCAACTGTATACATGTAGACATCTATAAAAACACATCATAGAACTTTGAACACCACAGTCCCAGGTCCCACTTGCCTCCGGCGGCTGGGGTACTGTCCAGGCCCTGTTGTTGGCTTTTATCGGGTTCAGTCCATGTAGTTTCTCGAGCGTAATGAGGCCCAGGGAGGGGGGGAACCGACTGCTATGCCCAGGCAGCCCGAGGCAAAACTGCAAGGACATGTTCGGAAAGCCGCACAATAGTCTTTGGTAAGCCTCAGAAGGCTTAATGGCCGCCATTTTAACGTACCGATGAGACCGAATCTTCTTTCTTCTTTCTTCTTTTAATTTTTCTTATGAACGTACTGATTATATTTCGCGGATGATCCGGCGTTATTCTCGAAAAATTATTGGCATTAATGTTCCTCCTATTCGAACATATCATCAACCAAAAAATGACAGTAGTGACAATGAAGTAGATGGAGGATATATGATGCGTCAGCTCGCCTCTTTGGCAGAAGAGAGTCGACCATTCAAAGATGATCCTAAAGCAGGTAAACCTTATTTTGGAGCAGAAAATTCAAATTCCGACAAACAAAAGGATTCAAACGACGGCCAAACTGAACTAGAATCCGATAGACCGATATCCTCTGTGGTGGATGAAATTTATGCTCGAGTTGAGAAATCGAAATTCGATTATATCAATCAGGAAAAAATTGCATATACTAAGATCCCAAATTCGGCACCCAAACTTGCTCGGGATATTGCTCTATCAGCTCCATGGGCAGGCCAGGAATCAGTCCATGATGCGAATCTTAGAATGCTTATGGATGCTCACAAACCTTTGAAAGTAGGAGGAAACCGATCATCGTTAGGAACGTTAACACCTCCTAAATTCACCCCACTTCCTTCTCGATCTGAAAGGTTGTCAAAGGCCAGAGAGAGTTCTCTGGATTATACTTTAAATAAAGAATCAATAAACGGGAAGGAGAATTCTTCGTCTGGTCCCACATTTAAAGAATTATATAAAGAAAGGCTTCTGGGCCCTAGTGGGATTCCTTCTACTTTTTCAGCTATAAATTCTCTAGCTTCTCAAAGAATCGAAGATGCTATTGCTAGAGGACAATTTCGAGATCTTCCTCGCGGTAAACCTTTAGAGCATGACCATCATGTTTCTTCACCTTATATTGATACAACAGAATATTTTCTTAATAAATTGATTCAACGTCAAGGGGCTGCACCTCCATGGGTTGAAAAACAGGTGAAACTGAGAACTAATATTGAGCATTTTAGGGCAATATTAAATGAACGATGGAAACGAAGAGCAACTTTGTTAATAATGAATCAAGTGAAGGGACAAAAAGATGTTATAGATAAAGCCATTAAATTAGCTATATCGTATTCACTTGCAGAAAGACATAATGGTGGGGTAGGAGAAGGACCAGCAACAGGGAGACTCCGAGATCCACAATGGTTATTTCAAGAGAAGAAATATCATGAATTGATGGTTGCAGATATCAATAGTACAATTAGAGGGTATAATTTACAGGCTCCAGGGAGCGCTAGAAAAGGTTATTTGGATCTAAATAAAGAGTTGGATCTATGTTATAAGACAGTTGCTGAACAATTGCCATCAACAATGAAGATATATTTAGTTGGAGGAGGAAAAGATGATGAATCACAAGAGGTCATTCCAGCTGGTGTTTCAAAAGGAGAACTTCACAAGAGATCGCATTCCGAGTTGTATATCGAAGATCCTAGTAATCATTATGGATTAAAGCATTTAGTTAGAGATGTTTTTTCTCGCGTTTGGACGAAACGGCAGACGTCGAAATAGGTACGGGTTGGGACTGAGGCATCGGTTCTGTCACTGATGGAGGATTGTGCTCGAGCTAGGGGTCTGGGGGCTAGACCACCAGGCGTGGGAGGCGAAACGGGGGTCGCCGGCCATCCGATGTGTTGGCCTTACCCCTTTATTGGTAGTTGTCCTTTTGTGGGGGCTATTAATTAATCCGACATAGCATACAATACGGGGTGCCGGCCGGACGTGCGGGCCGCCTTGCGCGGCTCATTGATTTGTTTAGCTAGTCGTCGACAAAAGAGTGTCAATTCAGAGACACTACATTGTCTGTAGTAATAATAAATTGTACCTAGTACTGTAGAGACGGATAAGAGATTATTATGGATGTCAATGGACACCGCCGATACAATCAATATATAATATAGATATAAGATAAAGATAAAGCTGTTAGTTAAAATACTGGACGTAGTCAACTTCTTTAACACGAACAAAAAAGGTGGACGGTTTTTTGTTCGTTTGAAAGAGGATCTGGAGCAAATGAAGTTCGAACTAACGAAGCTTGACTTTATAATCGCTAATAGAGTAAAAGTCACTATAATCACAATAACGGAACAATTTATGTCACCGTCACGAAGTAGAGTGCCAGATGGTCGTATTTCAACTCCTTATTAATGTTGTTATCGAAACGAAGCATTAAGCAATAACTTGTAGTAGTAGTAGTACTAGTAGTAGTACTAGTAGTAGTAGAATATAATTTCATACTCGATTTGCATTGGCCAATGAAGATAGCATTTATTCATCCAGATTTAGGAATTGGAGGTGCAGAACGATTGGTTGTTGATGCAGCAGTTGGTCTTCAGAGTTTAGGACACGATGTAACAATATATACTTCTCATCATGATAAATCACATTGTTTTGATGAAACAAGAGATGGCACTTTAAAGGTCATTGTAGAAGGTAATAGCATTGTTCCTCCAAAAATCGGGGGCAGATTGGCCATTCTATGTGCATCATTACGTCAATTACATTTGACAGTTAATCTCATGTCACAACCAGTAGCCAATGATTTTGATGTGTTTATAGTGGATCAATTATCTATCTGTGTTCCATTAATTCGGTTGAACTTAAAAGGTAGAATATTATTTTATTGTCATTTCCCCGATCAATTGCTTGCTGAAAGAAAAAGTACAATTAAAAAGTTATATCGAATCCCGTTTGACTGGTTGGAATCTTGGTCTATGGGATTGGCAGATGTGATTGTTGTTAATAGTAAATTTACTCGATCAGTTTTTCAGAAAACTTTACATGGAATTAAGCGACTTCCAGAAGTTATATATCCTAGTGTGGATACATCGAATGTTGTAATAAGAGAGAATAATAATAATAGTCTGTTCGATGATCATAAAGTAATACTATCAATCAACCGATTTGAACGTAAAAAGAATATAGAATTGGCTTTAAATGCTTTTGCATCTGTTGTAAAGGATGAAAAAATCTATTCTTCCTCGTCATCTTCCGCCTCTGTGTTATATATAGCAGGAGGATATGATTCACGAGTGGAAGAGAATATCGAATATCTCCAGGAATTAAAACACTTAGCTGAAGAACTTGGACTTTCCAATAAAACTATATTTCCTGGAGATGATATCATCATAACTGAAAAAAATAATCCTGTTCGCGTAATATTTTTACCGTCAGTATCTTCTTCTACTAAAGCTTCCCTTCTTCAAAGTGCTCATTTATTATTATATACTCCCTCATTTGAACATTTTGGTATTGTTCCTCTTGAAGCTATGATGTATGGTACACCAGTTTTAGCTACAGATACTGGTGGTCCATTAGAAACTGTAGTAAATGGTGTAACAGGATGGAATCGACCAGCAGATCCATCACAGTGGGCTAAAGTTATCAAATATGTAGTAACAGATATGTCTAATGAAGCTCGAGAATTAATTGTAACTGCAGCTAGGAAACGAGTGAATGATTATTTCTCATTGACGAAAATGGCCAGTGAGTTTCAAGCACAGGCACTGGCTGCAACAAGAGTGAAACGACAAGATATTTCGAAATTGGAAGATGTCATACTTTGGGCTAAAGCTATATTCATTATTTTAGTTGTTTGTATTATTGTTGCTTTGTTTAAGGCGACGTGAATAGCCCAATATAATCTCATTAATCTCTAGAGCGCTTGACTTCCATATCTCACCACCTCCCGGGGTTTAGGTGTTCTGTCATTTGTTTTTCGCTTGACCATACAATCAGTAATTTAACGAAATTTTAAAAAAATGCTAGTTTATTTTTAAATAAATACTAAATGAACAAAATGGGGGTACGTCTATTTTGGTGTTGGACTATTCTGTCGAGAAGATACTGAAATCCGAGTTTGTTGAAGTTGAGGAGAAGGTGAAGATTGATTTTCAATTCGTTGATGCTGCTGCTGCTGCTGTTGATGATGATGTTGTTGTTGTTGTTGTTGTTGTTGTTGTTGTTGTTGTTGTTGTTGTTGTTGTTGTTGTTGTTGTTGATGTTGTTGTTGTTGTTGTTGTTGTTGTTGTTGTTGCTGAGCCTGCTGCTGAACCTGCTGCTGAGCCTGTTGTCTTTGTAAAGATGCTAAATACGCGGCCCGCTGTAACGCTGGAGGACGGACAAAATGTAGATTTGTAGGACTATCAGGATTAAAAGCCGTCGCACGGCCAAGAATTCTACCAAGACCAGGTGGTGATCCCTTTGGTAATAAGGCATTCGCAAACATCTCACGCATACGAAAAAATTGACTCTTCAATCGAGTTGGGAAAATAACACTTCTTTCCAGAGGAATTACATAGGATCGTTGAACTCCCTCCATTACTTGCTGAATTTCTTCTTCTGGATTCAAAGGAGTAGATCCTCCAAGTGCCTCATTTTCATCAGCTAATTGTTGAGCAGTGCTAAGAGTAGCCATTTTGACTTGATTTTTACGTTGATATTGAGCTAAAAGAACATCATATGGAGCAGAACGACCCTGAACAGCCCTTTTGGCGCCCATAGAATGAGTCTTACATGTCAAAGATCGAGCACAAAGTCCTCCCCCTAATAATGGAACACCACATTGACGTTCAACATCAACTGGAGCTTTGACTTTGATTGTCTTTTGTTTAATATTTTCCTTTTTGAGTTTACGAGGTTTCTTTTCAAGTGATGGTGAATCCGAATCATCAGGTAATGATGTAGCTGTTGTGTCGTCATTGGCTATATCATCAGTTTTTTCTGCCGCAGCTGCCATGCTCATAATCTTTTGTTTCTTGATATAATAAGTCTTCTTAAGTTTTTTAGGTGTCTTTACATCGCCATCAGTTGTTAAGCCACTATCTGGAGTTGGAGAAGAAGTGATTTCACTATAACTATCAGCCCGCTTACGTTTTTTGTCGTTGCCGGTACTAGATCCTGTACTTGGAGAAGATGAACGGTTCATCTCAGGACATGTTAACTCAATATGATATTTCAGAGCGTCAATAAATAACGGTTTCTTACAATGGGCACATAACACATAGTCTAATTTAGATGTAAGAAGATTTGCCGGTGAAAGATGCGATTTATCCCATAAGCTAATCTGTGGTTCTACATCATCGTCATCATCATCTTGATGTTCCTTTTCCCTGTTTTTTGCATCTATTTAGTTAGTATACCGTCTCGTCTCGTCTCCCTCCAAAGCGAAATCCAAGGGTCTGGACGACTTACCTTGTTGTTCTAAATAAAGGGCATAATCCTGCCAAATTGCAGGAGATTTTGTCTTGGAGGAGGTCGTTGTCGTTGTTGGCTTGAGAAAAGGCTTCACCCGAATTACCATTTTCGATGCATCAGGTAATTCGGCAAAAGCCTTTTCCAGAAGCACTCTATCTGATTCACTAGTTTCGAAAGTAGTCATTATGATATTGAACAATACTAAAACGTTGGGATCATTTAATCATCAGGGACCAGAAAAAATGGAAACAAATGGCAGATTGATTTACACAAGGGATTAGAGATCACAGATTAGAGATAACAGATCACAGATTAGAGATAACAGATCACAGATCACAGATCACAGATCACAGATCACAGATCACAGATCACAGATCACGGAGATCAAAGATCAGGGGGGATCACAAGTAGCCAGATCAAGGATCCAATAATTATTGAAGAATATTCATTCAATTATTAAACAAATTAAAATTGAAGATCAAATTGAAAAATAAGATGAAATCCAAAAAAGAAAAAAAAAATGGTCCAAAATGTTTTTTGTTGATCTCACTGTCCTGTTAAACTACCAATATTATGGTTGATTCGACAAACTCTAATAAGTTAAGCAGCAGTTACAATAATTATTTTCCAATTTTCAAAAAGAAAAAATATTTGAATTTTATTTCATTAGGAGTAGCAGAAGATTACAATATTTAATTGATAATCCCCGGGTTTCCTTCTCTAAATGAATCTGTACGACGAATCGAACAGACAGTTATATTAATCTGAAAAAAAAACTGTGCATAGATCGATTGATGTCATGAACGGCTGGCTATCTTTTAGTTAAAGTTTATACCTGAACTATTTACTGTAAATCACTAAAGAGAATTCAAATTAAACAAATAGAAATTCGAAATACCAGATGGAAGTGCAGTGGTAGTAGTATTCGGCAGTAGTATTTGATAGCTGAATTTCGTAGTAGTAGTAGTAGTAGTAGTTAGTGGTACTCGGAGAATTATAGAGGTAGTAGTAGCCTAGTCGTAGTATAGCCGTAGTAGCCTAGTCGTAGTATAGCCGTAGTAGCCTAGTCGTAGTATAGCCGTAGTAGCCTAGTCGTAGTATAGCCGTAGTAGCCTAGTCGTAGTATAGCCGTAGTAGCCTAGTCGATCGTAGTATAGCCGTAGTAGCCTAGTCGATCGATCGATGGTAGTTTAGCCGTAGTTTAGCCGTAGTAGTAGAACGCGCGTAGTAGTAGTAACCCTTGTCGTATAGCCGTAGTAGTACGCCTAGCTAGCTACGTACGTCGGAATATTTCTGGAAACAATACAGTAGTAGTAATATTATAATAACTTTTGCTAGTAAGTTAGAATAACAATACCTCTGATTTATTATGGTTAGGGTATTCTGTGAAAGGAGATAACAGACAGATGGATATCAAATTACATCTCCTTCTATAAATCATTTAAAGATAACATGTTAACCTAAACATATGTTACATAATTTTATAGCCTTGATAGCTAGCTACCATTACTTACTGGCTACGAATAGATCGTCTTCACTAAGGCTTAAACGTCACTCGGGAGTCGGGAAAGTGTCTGGGATAATGTGCGGCTCGCATATACTTGCATCAGGCGGCAGATAAAGGCACGGCAAGAAACCGTAGCGGATAACAAATTCAGGAGATTTAGAGGAATGAGAGAATTTAAAAGAAATAAACGCGATCAAAGGAATCTGACAATCGAAACTAGAAGAAAATACTGGGGCAAAATAAGGTCCTTTAATAGAATAATCCTGGATCTTTAATGACATATCCTGCTTAGCCGTGGCTAGGATTCCTAGTTACCAATTTATTATTATTATTATTATTATTATTATTATTATTATTATTATTTAATGACATATCAATAAAAATTACTAAAGGTTCGCGCTTAAGTTACCAGTTAATAACTCAGATTCGTAACGATGTAATTATAGATCGATATTGTCGCCTCGTTTGCCTCCGGCGGCCCTAGTTGAGAGTTGCTAGCGGTAGCTTAGCTGTCGTTAAGCTCAAGAAGTTTTGTGACACCAGTCTCCGTATGAATATCAGGGGCCCGCGCTTGTTCGCGTTCATATATGTATATCGAAGACCGAACCTCACATGATATGACAATATAACTAGCTAGCTATGGCTAGCGTTCATTCGCGGTAGGTTGATCGGGCGCAGGAGGCAGGGGGAGATACACACATGTTATGGCTGACGTCCGGTTGATCCGTAATTAACCATTAACCTAAGTAAATTTTCAACAGTCTTTGTTCTATGTCACTATGTGAATTAACTTAATCGTTAATGCTAAGTTAATCCTAAGTTAAGTTAGTTAACGATAATTAATATATCAGACAGTACTTTTGCTGTTATTATTTTGTAGTTATATGACGTTTACTCATTGTTCGAGTAGATCAGCCACCATATACATTTCCGGCTAACTCTCTTTTCCTTCCCCTCCTTTTTTAACCTTTTTTCCCTACCCAGTTTTCTAGTGGTTGAGAATGGCTCAACTAGGAATAAAGAAACGAGCTATTAACTAGTACAAATTGTACAGTAAAGTACAGTACTTAACTATATTGACCAGGGTTGGGGCTTATTCAAGCCACACTTCTTTCAAATAGATCGATCTACTAACATAATTTCCTATAATGATTGGTGATCTCCGATCTTGCAGTCACTATGCATATGAGCTTATTTCACTCCACGTGATGTTTCACCATTAAGCCACAAGCTTACCTCGAGCGCCAATATGGTCTCAATTTAGGTGGATTTCAAAGAGTTAAGTTCAAAAAAAAAAAAAACGTTTTGTCAACAAATGATAGTGAGGATAGGATATAGCAGATGAAAAGAGATATATACAGTAGGTGGTAGTAGTACAAGTAGTTGTACAGTAATATACCGTATATATAGAGAGAGAGAAAGAGAAAGAGTAAGCAGTTCTTCTGTATTAACTATACTAGCTTTACCAGTTAGTTTCATTTCATTTTGTAATCATTATTTTCACCTTCTTCTTTCTACTCTAGTTGGTCAAAGAGAGGAAGAAAAAGAGATTCAAGAGTTTGTAGAGCTGAAGTTTGTAGTGAAAGATATAGGAGAGAGTATGAGAGATCGGAGAAAAGAACAATTTCGTTATTTGTTTAATTTCTTGAGTTCAATAATAGTGTTCAATCTTGATCGGAAGTGAATAATATTCTATGGTCTAAAGGGTGACAGATTTAAGAACGCGTTTTTAGATTTCAATAGTACTTGTTGTCAGAAATAAGATTTTTTTTCTTTTGTATATATCATCCATTTCACCATTTCAACAATGGCGTCACCATCACCAACAACAAAAATAACTAGTCAGTCGCCACCAATTTATTTGTCTTCGCCAATTATTAGTACTGATCCAAGAACTACAGCTGTCCCCAGGACATCAACTCCGACGACGGTAACTATCCCCAGGACATCAACTCCGACGACGGTAACTGCTCCTCTTCCGACATTTACTCTTCTGAGTACGGCAACTACTCCCACAACAACTAATACCCCTAAGAGAGCTACTTCTACTACACCTGGTGTAGCAGGTCCCCCATTGATTACTTCTATACCCGTATCTTCGTCAAATCTAAATCAATTAGTACCTATAGCACCTGCAACAAAGTCCCCACCAGATCTTACCCCTCCTCCTACCGCTTCTCACCCGAACCTGAAACGAGGGCATTTGGACGAAGAATCTGAAAGAGGTGAAAGGGAAGAACTGGCAGAAGAAGCTTCGGAGGAAGAGGAGAAAAATAAAAGTGACGATACAAACTTATCATCAGATAAACCTGGAAAACATGCATGTCCATATTGTCCACAATCATACACGCGGAATCATAATTTGAAATCTCATCTTTTAACACATTCCTACGAACGGCCCTTTACCTGTGAAACTTGCTCATCCAAGTTTCGGCGACTTCATGATTTAAAACGGCATCTCAAATTGCATACTGGAGAAAAACCTTATATATGTGATAGATGTGGTAGAAGATTTGCTAGAGGAGACGCATTAGTCCGTCATATTAAGTCATCTGGGCCATGTTCTGGAGGACGAGTAATGAATAGACGAGGAAGTATATCTGAAGGGTCGTTAATAGGAGGTAATGTAAATAGTGGAAGTGGTAATGCAGTAGGAACTGGCATTGGAGGTGGTGGTGATGGACCTGGACCTGGACCTGCAACTGGAATTGGAACTATCCCTGGCCCTGAATCTGGATCTGGATCTGGAATCAGAACCGAAATGGAGGAAAGAATAGGAAAATTTTCCTATTTAAGTGGAGTGTCAGATCCATTAGATCTATTATCAAGAACATCAAATGGGTTAGATACGATTGTGAATATATCAGGGGGTAGTGCTGGTAGTGTATCCAGCTCGGTTGGCTCAACATCTCCCAACATTACAATTAATAGTACGAATGGCGGTATTAATGGAATTGGAAATGATAGTAATCGACATAATAAGGTGGTGTTATTACAACAGCATGGGTCGGGAGAAATCAATAATAGCCCAAGTGGAGGAGAAATTATTAGGAGGGCTAGCAATGACACTTTAGCCCCTCATCGAATTCCTACTCCGCCTTTTACTGTTAAAGATTCTTCAAATTTCGCTGCTAGTAGACCAACTCTTATTGGTCCTAGATTCGATCTTTTTTATCCAGGAGAACGACAAAACCATCAACAACAACCATTAGCGTATCTACCTGTGCCTCGACCATCACAACCACCACTCCAGCAACCTCATCAGACAGGCCAATTCTCTTACTCTGGTCCTCAGAATTCTTTACAGCCTCAAAGGAATCCAAATAATAATGGGGATATCATCTCAAGCTCTAATGGTCCTTTACCATTTTATTCTTCTTCTGCATCTGGACCTGGTCCTTTTTCTAATTCAACACCCATACCAAATTCCAGATCGGTCTCAGGAGATTCGTCATCCAGACCTCAGCTAATTCACAAGCAGTTGATGGTAGATTCCCTTGCTCTTCCTCTTCCAATAGCTGGACGTTTGCCTTTTGGTTCTCATGTGTTTGAGACCGCTTCACAACAATTGAATGAGCAAAGTAATCTTTCTTCACAAGTTATACAGTCTGAAAAACAAGATCAGCCACAATTACAACCGTCAAAATCCCCGTTACCACAGAATCACCAACACCAACAATCACAGCCACAACAGCCTCTACAGCCTCTACAGCAGCAGTTGCAACCTCCAAGGCCTAATAGCCAGTCTAAAATTGATAATATTTCATCTGAAGATCAACACTCGTCTCTTTTGGGGGTGGTTAAAATGTTAGAGGCCCGTGTCAGAGTTCTGGAAGAACGGCTTCATGTTACGGAAGGACGTCTTTCGTACCTGGAGAGTCAAAGATGATTGTTTATGATATTTTTATTTAAGTGTTAGTATGAGGATGTTGATGATTTTTTTAATTGGGTTTTTGTTGTGTTTTGTTGTGTTTTGTTGTGTTGTGTTTTGTTTTGTGTTATATTATAATTTTATTTGGTTATGAATAATGAAATCCATCTTGAGGGGTTGAGAAGTGACTCTCCGTTCGTTATTTCTACTCGCCATGCCTCTGGCGGATGGATCTCTGTCCCAAGCTTGTACAGAACCAGCGAAGCAACCAACGGGTCCTTGAAAACGTTGCTACCTGCTTGTACGTTCGTCGCACATATATACATTATATCAAGACACACGTGACATAAACATAGCACGCGCGCGCGCGTAAGAATTCTACTAATAGTCCCTAATAATGTTAAATAAACAATCCAATGAGACTGGATGAGTCCCTAAGGTTCGACGGAACTAGATAGTAATAATACTAATAATAATAATAATAATAATAATAATAATAATAATAATAACTACTACTTGTAATATCATCTTTTTCATCCGGCCCGAGGTCTAATCAAAGTGAGCCGCACAGAAGGCTAATTAATGCTATTAACGACATTTATCACATCCTGGACATTTCTCTCTTCAGCATATATAAATCAAACAACCAATAATGTCAGCG
This sequence comes from Sugiyamaella castrensis, assembly GCA_030583505.1. Classification (NCBI taxonomy): domain Eukaryota; kingdom Fungi; phylum Ascomycota; class Dipodascomycetes; order Dipodascales; family Trichomonascaceae; genus Sugiyamaella; species Sugiyamaella castrensis. Next base: position 19,446 of record JAJMIF010000162.1, read on the forward strand.
GCTACAGCACCCGGTAAGTTGTGGGGTTCGACATGTGGTTTATTATGTCGTTTATCTACCTATTGCTTTATGCTAACTTTTCTTTCAGGAGTCTCTATGGGAGCTTGGAGGCCAACACCTCCTCAGAAAGGATCATTTCCTTTGGATCATGATAAAGAGTGTTCACATGTAATGCAGGAATATCTTGATTGTTTGAAATTGGTGGGAGGAACAAATGCACTTGGTTGTCGTGTACTTGCTAAGAATTATTTGAAATGTCGTATGGATCAGTAAGTGTAGATGATATATCTGATATGGAAGGGGATTGTTTTGAGAACTAACAAATAGTGGGTTAATGGATCAAGATGAATGGAAGAATCTTGGACTTCCTGAAGATGAAAAGAATGTGATACTGACGAGTTCGGAGACCAGTTCGGAGACGAGTTCGTCTTCACCGACAAAGCCATCATGATTAGTTTGAACTGAAACAAGTGGCTTTCCTCTGTGATAACATTGTAACAGAGATGTATATAAAAGAAATAGCACGAATGGTTAATGTATATATAAATAGATTTATTAAGAATTTTCCTACAGAAATGAACTAACTACTATCAATTGAATTATTCATTTCTTCGTCACTAGCACCCTCGGAAAACTCATCCTCCATAAAGCTATCTTTTTCGTCTTCATTATCTATATCGTATTCACCATCGTGTATTTCACGATGATCATTTTCTTGAATAATCTCATTTTCATTTCCACCATCATTCTCATCATTATCACCACCATCGCCATCTCCAATGACATCATGACCAGAAGATTGTCGCGTAGGTCGAGAAACTCCAGATCTTGAAAGTAAAAGTCGACGACGAACATTAGCGAGATGGCCCCCACCACCTTCATGTCGTCTTCTTCCTACTAGCCCTCCTTCTGATTTCCGTCTATGGGCTCCATAATCATCATACCCTAAGCCATCTAACCCTCCTCCGAGTTCATTAAGAAAACTATTTGATTTAACTTTAGAAAATGATTTCTCTAATGCTCGAGAATATTCTCCCGATTGAATTATATCCTGCGAAGTCATATCAAGATTTTGAGAACATTGGACAACTTTATCAATAAGTTGACCAAGATTTTTATTCAATCGACCAACAACAATAACTTCATCATTAACTGAAGTAAGAAAAGTATTCTTCTCTGTTTGAATCACTTTATAATCATCATAAGAAATTCTTCCAGTGAATACAAGGCGAATAATATATTCCAATACTGGGTAATGTAAATGAAGAAAGTCAGATTTCAATATATTTAAACCCATTGATTTAAAAACTTTTTTCTGCAATCTACTAATATAGTATTCCTTATATCGATCAATACAAGTTAATACTAATTCCAGATTTCCACTTTTATTGAAATCAGCTTTATTGTCTTCAATATATTCACTGATTTCAGTGAAACTGTTAATTTCGTTTTCAAAAAGTCTGCCAAGTTTTGTATATAATTGACATTTTTTCTTCATAGACAACTGATCTTCTTCAGTAACGAGTCGAGATATTTTGCGGCTGCCGAGTCTTCCCTTTGTTGATCGTAAAATTGAAACACAAATCCATTTCTGATAGGCTTCAAGCTGGTACTCAATTTGGGAACTTGTGATTGGGATGGACATAGCAATAGTAAGAAATTGACTGGCTCTATCATAATCTTCTTCAGCAATAAGGATGATACTACAATAATAATGAAATATTACCACGTCCAACTGAGTAGGATTGAGCCGTATATCCGGCTTGCAATAAGTGATTCCATCATTTAAAAGACTTGAAGAAGCCAATAAATATCTTTTACTTATAACAGACCAATAAGCCAAACCACTATGAATTGGAGATAACAGACGAGGGCCCTGACCTAAATCAAAATGAATTTTATCGATATTATCCACACCTATTTTAAAAGCTGAAGCTATAGAAATACTGACAGATCTAGATGATTGTATAGTTGAATTTGCTTTGGAATTAATAGTTGCAATCAATTTTGAAAACCCTCCTCCCATTAATGTAGCATGTTCGACATTAAATGAACTAAAAAATATATTCAATAATTTTGCAAATGCCAAATCCAAACTTTTTTGATTTAAGATCAAGTTAGTTAAAGCAGATATCCATGGAATCGTAAGAGTACTAGGAGATGAGGTTTGAACTATTGCATTAGCCAATTCTCTAGGTAAAGGTTGGGCATTAAGAGCTGGAATAAATTTTGTACTAAGGAATTGATGATTATTATTATAGGCACGAGCCTGTTGAATTAGGTTTAATATGTCTTCTTTAATTGGTTGTCGTTCTTTTCCTTCCTTGTCCATCGTGACGAACTACGACTTTCTTTAACACCAGAGTGTGTACTACTTTTATCTTGTTCGTTTCTAGAATTTTTCAACGATTATTAATCTGCCGTTAATTAATTCCCATTCCAAATCAAATATTCTGGATTTACAAAACAAATCTTTCAAGGAAGCCCGGTTGGTTCGTTTCAAACTCTGAGATCAATTGAATGTTGTTAGTTATGTTAGTTATGGAACTTTGACGAGACGCGTGAGGCTTATGAGGCTTAACAATTAATTTCTTTTAGTGTGGAACAATTAGAAGTGTCTAAAATGTTCAGTGGAATTATCTTACCACCTTATTAATTTGAGATATTTTTTCGTTGAGCTCGTAATCTTCAAATTACGGCGGAGAATATCGACAGGAAGGTCTAGTTCACCAAAGAAAAGGAAGCTAGCGAGGTCAATTGCATATGTATAGAGTTGACCAAACCAATAATATGATGCGCCCAATTGCATATGTACAGAGTTGACCAAACCAATAATATGATGTGCCTATATGGACTATTATGGAGAACTTCGGTCACAGGGTTAAAGAGTGCCAGCTTTAATTTCATTGCCCCAGATACTAGAATACGAGCAATAGTTAGCAACTGTAGTTGCAATATAGCCAGCCGTGCGGCGCTTGTTAATTCTAATAGGCAAGAATTGGGCACCAGGGAACTGGCTTGGAGGCGACAAATGTTAGAAAAACATCATTGTCTATGTTTCGGTTACCCGTGGTAAAGTTTTTCATTCTTAATTTGTCATTTCTCTGACTTGGCATTTCTTCTTCTTCTTCTTCTTTTCTCCTTAAGTCATCTTTAGTATAGACTTTGGTCCATACTGTCGTTATAGTACAAGCTATTCCTCTATTGAGTTCTAGCTATATTTCTATTCAATCCTTTCTATTCAATTATTTCTATTCAGTTCTTTCTATAAATCTCTCCATGTTTGTTTGGTTTCTAACTGGTGGTTATCATCTTAAGTTCCCTTTTCGTGGTTTAGGTGAATTCTCCTCAAGGATATATGACTGTCGATTCTCTAAGCATTTGACCTATTAATGTTAACTTACAAAAAAATGTAAACCAGGGGGGCGTGTTCACCTGCAAGTATGTTTAACCTAAGGTCAGGCCGTCTAGAGTTAGTTAACTATGGTTTACTAACTTTGCTTTTCCAAACAGTGGACGCTAGTTCACCAGCAAATTTGAGGAACCTCTGTCAAGCTGAATTGCAGTTTACAAACTATAGTTCGGTAACTCCCACTGGATAACAGTGGAGGAGGGGAGGACAACAGTTTTGGCAAACGTGGTTAATTAATTAATTGCAACAATTATTATTACCCTGTCTTACCTTTCTTTTTGTGAATCTTATTTAGTGCAGTTGGCTTCTTCTCTTGGGTAAGTTGGGTATATATATTGGTTATGTCTGTCTCAAGAATGGTTTTCAGTTCCTCAAGTCGTTTATTTCTTAAATATTGAATTGAGGTGTCAGAGGTGGTGCTACGGATCTTTTATTAGTCAAAGCTGTGTTTATTTAACATTTCTAAGATTTCTTTACTGATTGAAGACTCTGAAGATTCTTCTATCTGTTATTATTATATTTTAAGGAGTATCCAAGAAGTACTAAGTAGTATTTGGGCTAACGAAACTATTGAAGACTAATCTTTAAAATATATTTGAACTGGAGGTGTTAGTTAGGTTTGACTTAACTAATCTTCTTACCGGATTGAGACAATCCCCCGCATAACATGATAAACGCCGCACATATTTCTGCAAATCATCGACATATTTATACGATCTGCTGACGATCCGTGGATTCTCGAGTCAAGCGGAGAGCCAGGGGGTCTAAACGGAGTCTGTGGAGGAAGAACTATTAGATATATATTTTAACGACTATCACTATCTATTGCTGCCTTAGTTTCAAGAACTGATTCATCATTGACAGTTTCAATTGGGATGCCATAGTTATTTTTTGCATGCCACTTTTCTCCAAAGTAAGCACAATTGGTAATAAAAGCATCAATATAGCACCAACAGTAGAAATGATATATCCAAGATGAAATTTAGGCGCATCATCAGTTGAGAAAAAGGCAAAATTGGTCCAATGGTCCAAATATTTATAGCTTGCGATACAGCATCCGAGAATCCTAACACTAAAGCTCTCTCTTCTGCATATCCACGACGTACATCATTAATCCAACCAGAAACAAGCATTTGATCAACTCCGTCAAATCCAACAATAAGGAAACAAATCCATCTCCAGCCAACAGGGATATTCCAAGCAGCCAAACTTGAATAACTTATAATAAATAAAAAATGGATAGAGTGGATGAATCAGCTAAACCTGCGATAAACTGTGCTACTACACTGACGGCAGATGCAATGGTAGGATAATTATTGACTTGTTCAATAGAATAATGTTCTGGGTATTCTGATTAGAGCCAAAGTGGGAACCCAGTACCATCTGGCAATGCAATCACGTTTAATAAGACCTATCATAAGTTAGTAAAATGAGGCATATCGCCGTCTTCCTGTACATATTCGCTTGACTACCCCGGCGGATGAAGCTGGATGGTGTTATATTAAACTCACCCAAAAAGCAGTGAAGAAATAAACATGCCATCTTAAAAAGGTTCTCTTCGCAATACTCCAAGAAAGTTTAGTTGGCTGAGCTGCATCAGCTTTCAAAGTTGGAGATATTGCTAAATTAATCTGGTCTGCAGAAAGCCACCATATCTTCTTAACTTGAGTAGGCGTACCAGGAAACAAAAAGAATCCAAACAATGCTATAGGAACAGTGAAAATCCCATCAATAATGAAACCCCATTGCCAACCACTAGGACCACCTTATTCCTGAAAGATTTGCATAAGCAGCAGATCGTAAAAATCCAGAGAACGTGCCACCTAGGGCAGATGATACTGAAAATACCATTACACGTAGATTTCATCTCTGCAATACCAACTACCGAGAATATATACTACAGAAGGAAATTAGGACCTTCAGCCATTCCAATGAGAAATCTTAAAGCAAACAATTGTAAAGGAGTACAAACTGGAGCATGGCAAAAGGAAAGAACTCCCCAAACTGTTTCAAGGATAGGTAACATAAGCCTTGCCCAATCTCTAGTTACAAACAATATATCCAGCTTAAAAAAGAGACTTAGCATAACTCAAATCTTTGCAGTGAACATAATAGCTTGTTCCATTCCTGATTCATAAGAGTTGGTTATATTGAACTTATCAAGAATCTTGGTAAAATAACTAGCACAAACATAAGTAAGCAAGAAGATATCAACTTTTAGAAGTAATTTCTTCTCCTGTTTTGACAGGCAATTCGGGTGCCAGTATACCATTCGAACGAACCCATCATATCAATGTTTAGGGGCAGTTTCGTGTAATAAAGCTGTTGAAGTGGAGACTGCAGAAGTCTCCTTCACATCAGCTCGCTTTTGTTCAACTGACATTGTGATCTACACAATAGAATATCTCAGCAAGATCGTAGATAATGGGAGGATTATACCCTCCTTATATATACGTTTCATCATCGTGGTTTACATTTAACTTCTTCTTCCAATAAATATAATGTGTACTACGAGATTAGAAATTCGACTCAATTTTTTCTAACAATATGTCCAGTTTGATGGAGAAAGTATCCGAGATCCGCTGCTTTATGCAGGCAGTTACAACTTTAGAAGGCAACTTCATATAAGGTTTAAAGTTAACTTAAAGTTAAGTCATCCAACTCAAGCAGGGGCAGTGGTGCCGTGTTGCTGCTGTTTGACAGAAATACTATCACAGATGTCAATCTTTTGGACTGCCAAGGGTATTGTTGTCAATCCCATTCGGAAAATGGTCGGATACTTGTCATCTTCGTAGAAAGCGTCTAGAGGGTCTTGTCGCGAAGTATTTTTAGATCTTATCCGGGGAATTGATCACTTCATATAACAATGGCAAAGTATCTTTTTTCTCTCCATCTCTCATGATATACCATGACACGATATTTTGTTAGCCATGTTATAAAGTTATCTGAACCGGTGATAATTTCAGTGAATGAGGATCGTGGATCATCGCATTACTTTGCATTACATGAAAACAAATTTTAAGTTAACAAACAATTGATTGATTTGAAATTTGATTTACCTGCAATACTGATGTGACAACGGTTTGTGATTGCAAAATCCTGCGTCACCAATTCATCTGGAGATCTTGTTCTGTTAGTAAGGTATAACCGAGCTCTACATTGATAGGCGACCGAGAACTGTATGTTCTAAAACTGTTATGGAGGTTTTGAAATCACCGCTGTTGTATGTGGTAACCTAGCTATCTGTTAGAGGGGCTGAAAGTATTGCCAATCTTTTCTAATGCTTGAATAGAATTCCATCAGTATTGTTCGTGAGTCATGGGTTAGTTGGAGGGTCAGATCGGTCACAAATGCCTCTAATATTCCACTAATTATTGGTGCCCATTTTTATTTGAGTAAGACGGGGACCGTTTACGCTAGGATTGATAAAGATAGATAACCAATAAATTGTGGGTGCCCCATCCCAGACCGCTAGCCCTCGCTACGCTCCAGGTTATGACTGCACTTGTGTCAGAGACATGGACCAGTTCATGAGATGCTACAATTAAAGACAAAATGAGTTGCCCCTCCCTCCCCGGTACACTTTCTCTGTCTACCTCTGGTAGCTGGACTATGCTTCAAATTCCATTCCGTCCTTTTGCTCCCCACAGTAATACATCTATATCAGTAGTTACTGGGTTTTCTTCTTTCTCTAATATTTATGATTTATACATGCATTAATTAATTAACTTTCTTTTATTTTTTAATATTCCATTGTCTTTTTAATAGCATGGAATATTCGAGTAACATCAGGAAGTTGGAAACTTTCAAATGCTAAAGCAACATGAGTATCCCAATTAGTAACTCGTTTAATTGGGGATTCTAATCTTAAGAAACAATTTTCTTGTACTTCAGCAGCAACTTCAGCACCAATGCCACCAGTTTTATTTGCTTCATGACATACAATACATCTTCCAGTCTTATTAACACTATCAAATACAGTTTTTCTATCCCATGGAACAACGGTACGAAGATCAATAATCTCACATGAAACACCTCCTAATTTCTCCTTTGCTAAATCAGCAGCTACTTGCATATGATAAAGCTGAGTTCCATATCCAATGAGGGTTATATCAGTTCCTTGTCTTATAATTTCTGCTTTACTCAATGGTAATTCATAATCTACTAATGGAACATGTTCAACACTAGCTCTATAAAGGATTTTAGGCTCCATGAATATAACTGGATTAGGATCTCGAATACTAGCCAAAAGTAAACCTTTAGCTTGTAATGGAGATCTTGGAATAACAACCTTCAAGCCTGGACTATGTGAAAAATATGCTTCTCCACTTTGAGAATGATACATAGCACCATGTCCAACACCTCCACATGGCATTCTAACAGTTAATCCACCACAATTAAAAGTAGAAGATCTATATCTATATTTTGCAGCTTCATTAACAATTTGATCAAATGCTGGGAAAACATAATCAGCAAATTGAATTTCCGCAATAGCCGTTTGATTCATAGCAGCATAACCAACTGCAAATCCTACTAGACCTTGTTCTGATAAAGGAGTATTAAATACTCTTTGTGATCCAAATTGTTCTTGTAATCCCATTGAACATCGGAATACTCCACCAAAAGCTACATCTTCACCGAATAAAACTGATCTTTCGTCTGTTTCAAGAGCAATACGAAGTGCATCATTAATGGATTGATAGAGGTTAAGAGATTTGGATGCTCCATTCCGGGCTAATTGGGAAAGTTCTGGATTTGCTAGAGCAGCTTTTGATGACCTAGCTAAAAATGATGCATCGGATAGATTGATATGATTAGGAGATGATTCAGGTATAGCTGAAAATGATCGATAAAAAACAGTGCCACAACTTTTTCTAGAAGAAATTCGAGAAACTGATTGTAGAATTAATTGTTTTGACATGTTCATTGTTAAGACCTGCTACTGAGATCAAACAATTAATGAAAAACTTCAAAATCTATTATTAAGATTCTAGGTATAGTTTATCAGAATTTTTGAGTAGAAGATGCCAAAAAAAAAACAATGTTAAAACGACGTCAAGACGAGGATGGATAAATCATTTTATAAATAACTTGGTTACATCTCGGCTAACAACGGAGATCGACATTTTTGACCTAATACCCGATTTTTTTATGTTCCCCGCGTTCTAGTGCGGCGTCAGCCTCACAGTGAGGCTTGTTTCCGCGGGGAAACTAACAGACCTGGGGCTAGACCCTCACCCACCGGAGGCATACCATCTGGTGGGGGGATCATCTTTTGTCATATAAATATTTTAACATCAGTTGGTATTGGACCGTATTACAATAATTTATCACTTCCTCCTATCAAAACAAAACAAAAATATATTTGCAGGGAAATGAACTTCCCATAGTCTGCAGGAGGGTTCCCCCTAGCTTCGCTTCGCTCGAGAGTTTCGAATCGAATGAAGCAATACCCCGTCTACTTTCATCATCCGATCAATACAAAAACTATATTTATCTGTTTTAATTACGTACTGTATATTTAATAAAAATTGTGTTATAATAAAGAAATCGACGAAAAATTCAAACTGAGTTAAGATCGATAATCTTTTAAGTACGACTCTGAGTTACTACCAAGAACTTCTAAAAATCCAATTACTGGCGTTCTGAGATTGATAATTTCCAGACTCTGAAACTTCCTTGTCACTATTGCGAATGTCTTCATCACTTCGACCTAATAGTTCTTCTGCCAATATTTCTACCAATGAATCAGTTTCAGATGAAACTTCTTCCTCTTCTTTCTCTCGTTTCTCTTCTTTCTTCCGTTTCTCTCGTTTCTCTCGTTCCTCTACTTCCTTCTCATCTTCATTCTCTCGTTCCTTTAGTTCCTTCTCCTCTTCTTCCTCTAGTTCCTTCTCCTCTTCTTTCTCTAGTTCCTCTAGTTCCTTCTCCTCTTCCTCATCGCCTTCCTCTTCTTCTACCTCTTCGTCTTCGTCTTCCTCTTTGTCATCTTCTTTCTCCTTGTCTTCCTCATTCCCATCTTCTTTCTCCTTGTCTTCCTCATTCCCGAGAAGAGATTTAACATCAGCGTATGACGCTTTATCATTCAAGTTATCGTTCACTTCATCCTTAACCTCATCCTCGTCTTTAGGCTTTGTCTTCTGGTTTACTCCATAGGTTTCCCCAGCACGAAACAATTTATAGTCTCTCAGAGATAAATTCAAAATTCTTCGTTCGTCCTCACTAACGTCCTTCAAACTAATATCTTTGCCGAGACGGGATTTAATACGACCTTCAAGAACATCATCAGGGAGACAATTCTTATTAGCAGTTTTCTCGATTTCAACAGCAGTTTTCCATTCACCATCCAAATCAGTAGCAAATTTCATTTCAATAAATCCATTTAATCCATGAATTGTTTGACAATAACGATAGCCAAAAGAGGAATAATGGTTTAATGCTGCAATACTGGATTTTCGGCCATTACCTCCCTGCTGATTCTTTTCTAATCTACGAATTTTAGCAAATAAAGCATAAGTAGCAGTTGACATGATGATAACGATAACAAATAATACGATGATCACTAAAACGATTCAACTTGTTATCAACCACGGTTCAATACTTTATCACGATTAACGACAGTTAGCAATGAGATAATAATAAATAGAAGGAATAAATAAAAGGTGGAAGGAATAAATCAAAATAGCAAAACAATTGTCCTCTGTATGTCTATTTCAGTCAGAAAAGAAGAATAAAAGGTGAAAGGAATAAATCAAAATAGCAAAATAGCAAAACAATTGTCCTCTGAAGGTCTATTTCTGTCAGAAAAGAAGAATGTGAAGAACATTAGAAATAAGACAAGAGAGAAGAGAGAAGAAAGAACCCTTGCCTAAATATGTTTCTGTTGGCCCCACCATAATTTAGGACAGAGACTAGTTAAAGTCAGCGCGGGTTGTGTCAATAAGGAGGCTTACTTGTTCAGGGCACCACCTGTTATCTGGGGTTTATCGTCCCGCAGGACCCCACGCTATCATTACAGGTTAGGTTATAATTCTCTTTTAGATGATTCCTACCCAGGTTTCCAAGCAGTTGAATAACAATTTTGAGCATTAACAACATAAACTGTCGCCAGGTAGCTTCTAACTTTAATAATTTAAGAGCATTTAAATTAACTTAAAGTTCGCCTTAATCATATAATTGCTAATCTTCTAAACATGATATTGTCTTAACGATAAAATGTTGTTTTTTCGACACGTCTCACTCAATGGAGAAAGCACAAACGTTTAGTGCATTGGCAAATCAACTACCAACTCTCCCAACTCTCCCTGAAATATTTTTTAAACTTCTCGATTTTCTTTCTTTCTTTCTTTTTATAATTTATTCAGAAGTATTTTTTGGCCAATTTTTGATTAAATGACGGTTTTCAAAATAATAATAATATAATTATATAATAATAGTATTATTTTCTTATTGATAGTTTCCTTCAAATCCAATTGAACTCTTTTTCTTCTTCCCTTTATTATTGGCATTATCGAAGATCCATTTGCTTCATTCGCATTGGCTTGTGGATTCAAAAATATGCCTAGAAAAAAAATTTCGCCCTCGCATTTGCATTTATTGTGGTCACTTTATCGATGTAAGAGTTCACATCAAAGGGTTCATGACATTTCGAATAGAAAGAGAATGTATAATAAAAGAATTCTATTTTATCTGTTAGAATCTGTCTCGTAGCTCTAGTTATGATTCGAGTTCCGGTTGCTCTCTTCGCTGAGAAACTGTAAGACACCCGCATCTGGTGTAGTCCCTAACTGACGAATAGCTCTTGTTACGATTCGAAATCGGGTTTCTCGCTCGAGTTCCGGTTACTCTGTTCGCTGAGAAACTGTAAGACACCCGCATCTGACGTTGTCCCTAACTGACGGGTAGCTCTTGTTACGATTCGAAATCGGGTTTCTCGCTTCGCTCTAGAAACTATACCGATATAACCCGAGCATAGTGACTTCCAACGGCTGGAGCTCTGGACAGGATAGCACATACAAATTTAAACCTCGTATTTAGATAATCTATTTATTCTCTTTTTATGTTTTTATGTTTTCACATTTTTACATTTTTACGTTCTATAATTTAATAATTTACAATTTAGCATGTTCGCCAACCTTAGAAACCTTCTTGACCAATACAGTAGTAGCAGCTCCTCCACCATTGCAAATACCAGCAACACCATACTCACCTTCTTTTAAATTGTTAATCAAAGTAACAAGAATACGAGCACCAGAGGCTCCAATAGGATGACCAAGAGCAACAGCACCACCTTTAACATTAACTTTATTATGATCAAGTCCTAAAATACGGTTGTTGGCAACAGAAACACCAGCAAATGCTTCATTAAGTTCCCATTTAGCAATATCATCAATAGTTAATCCTGCTCTCTTCAATAAAATGGGAATAGCTATACTTGGAGCTATAGTGAAATCAATAGAAGCAGTAGCGGCATCGGCATAAGCAATAACTTTAGCAACGACATTAGCACCCAATTCCTTGGCTTTAGCACCAGATGCTAATACAAGAGCAGCAGCACCATCATTTAATGAAGAAGAATTAGCAGCAGTTACAGTACCATCTTTTTCAAAAGCAGGACGAAGTTTAGGGATATTTTCGAATTTAACATTCTTAGGAGATTCATCTTCAGAAACAACAATATCGCCCTTTCTAGTTTTAATAGTAACAGGAACGATTTCTGCATCAAAGCCACCATTTTGCTGAGTAGCAATAGCTCGTGTATATGACTCAATAGTAAAATTATCTTGATCTTCACGAGTAATTCCCTCACGACGGTTGGTATTCTCACAGCATGATCCCATATGAATCTCATCAAAAACATCAGTCAATCCATCTCCAATAATTGAATCAACTAATGTTTGATGACCAAATGATATATTACGTTTGACATAATAAGGACTATTGGACATTGATTCCATACCACCTGCTAAAATTAATTCTCGATCACCAGTTTGAATAGCTTGAGTAGCTATTGTGACTGCCTTGAGGCCTGAAGCACAAACTTTATTAATAGTTGTTGCTTCAGTTTCGTTAGGAAATCCTCCTTTGATAACCACTTGACGAGCAGGAGCTTGACCGACGTTACCTTGTAAGACTTGACCAAAATAAACTTCTTCAACATCTGATTTTTGAATATTAGCTCTCTCAACGGCCGCGGTAGCAGCAGTAACGCCTAGATCTACAGCTGGAACAGTTTTAAGAACACCATTAAAACTACCGATGGGGGTTCTAGCACCAGATAAAATATATACAGAACGAAGAGCTGCGGTAGAAGCAACTCTTGAAGTTGAAAAGGCTCTAGAAGCTATTCTTTGCATTTTGAAAGATATCTGAAATTGTTAGTATAAGTCGAAAAAAAGTTTGTTTTAAGGGGAAATCACCACTCGCACCCTCCAAGGTTGCGAAATAACATCTTCACCTAGCTACTTGTTTTCAGTTTTTTTTCGTTTCTATTCATTAGAAATGCCATCTGATTCCGCTAGTCGCCATCAATCTGATATCTAAAATTTCTTTCCTTTCATTCCAACTAAATATTTTACTTACTAAACAACTTTTGGTTTCGTTCCTGTAACAAGCAGCTGTAATGAAGAAAATTCAAAATATTAAATTTCTGAGGATTTCTAACTCCTTATAAAGCTTTTTCATATATCACCACCGTATTCTCTCTCTCAGTGTTCCGCGGAGCCCAAATGAAGTTTAATTTGTGGGGGACATGCAGACCGATGATTCCCGGTTGATTCTCGGAAGGAAGAGAAAAAATATGTGGAATGCTTAAACGGGGGTCATTATACTCAATTGTGTTTTATACATATATCGGTAATTGGTAATTATTTCTTAAAAGGGGTTCATAGTTTAATGTGAATGTGGGCAGATCCTCTTCGGAGATACCTCGGCATTAGATTGGCTGCAACCATATTGGGTATATAATAAGATTAAGACACACTCCAATGATAGCAAAGCAAAACTATGTTTCTTCATCGCTCTATATATAATGTATAAACTCCATTTTGTTCAACCTTATTTATAAAGAGATCAATATAATTAATCCGGCTAGTTCCGCGTTGAAATTTATTTGTTTTATAGATAGATGAGCGGAATATCCTGCGTGCGGAAGTAGAATGAGTCCCCTGCTTCAATTTGAGAACGTTAACCGGTTACAGATATATTGCAGGATACATATATTTTCGGCCAAACTGTGAGTCGGCAAGTCGGTAATAATTTGTTTAAGGGTTGGGGTTATAGACCCCGCTCTCGCTCGATAATAATAAATTAGGCACGATATGTCGGTATATACCGAGTATTGTCCCTACCCGGAGTAGCTAGCTACGTCGTTCTCTGCCTGGTGGGCTTTATTATTATTATTTGGTTAAGTTATTATAAAATCTACTTCGATCATTGCATAATTTTAATATATTCAAAGTTTGTTTCAGTTTCTAGATGTAAGGAATCTGAACTACAATATTGAGATTACCTATAATTGAGAATAATTGAGATTACCTATAATTGAGAATAATTGAGAAGAAGGTTAGGTTAAAGGAGAAATGTAGAAATATATATAAGAGCACTTGGCAACTTCAGAATCAATAACAATAACAAGAACAAGAACAAGAACAAGAACAAGAAGAATGACAATAACAGAAAGGCATATTGTCATTAGAATCGTAGATGAACCTAGAACTTGGAATATTACCTAGATACAAAATGTGTCATTACATAGATGAGGAGAAAGGGTGGTTGGTGGGAACTTTCTCCAATATATTATTTTATTATAACTACTCAGAATCTACGAATCTTTTGAATACTTAGGTAACCTTGATCTCGAACTTTGAACCAGTCCCCTTCCACTAGATTCCAGCCCTGAATTTGCCACTACTAAAGAGCGCTGGGAAAAACCTCCTCTACTCCTGAGGCAAAAAAAAAAAAACACCGCCAAAGTTTTTTCTCTAGAGGATTAATCGGCCTGTTCTCCGCACCAAAGAAGGGCCTGGAGAATGGGAGTTCGATCCCTCTTGCCGTTGGTAAAAGTTTCCCACGCCTTAACCACTAGGCCAAACCTCCAAAACGTTCTCCGCACCAAAGAAAGGCCTGGAGAATGGGAGTTCGATCCCTCTTGCCGTTGGTAAAAGTTTCCCACGCCTTAACCACTAGGCCAAACCTCCAAAACTTCGGGGGGCTAGCTCTCGCTATGCTGGAGAGATTGAAAGGCAGTCAGTGACAGAACCCAAGCGAAGCCAGCAACGGAGTCTGGGGGAGCTCCCCCCAGCTGCTGGAGATGAAACGCACGCCCGGAGACATCTCGTCCCTGCCTCTCCCTGGCAATGTGTGTAAGAGCCGGATTGTGGTGTTACATATGACTGTTACTAGAGCTCGTGTGCTACTATACTTCTAGTTTTTTTGGGCGCGCTATGAGTGAAATATCATGTAATCATAATCATACCATGCTAGACCAAGGCCAATTCCTCAATGTTCAATGACGATATTACCTGAATGAAGGACGACAGGAACATGACGTTCGAGGTATTAACTAAGTTGTTGAGTGGATGTAATGAGGAGCATTTATACTGCTACTGCTATTTCAAAACGCCATTTCAGTTCTATTTCGACTTTTATCAGGGGATATTGATTAACTTATTGATTGATTTCTACATTTTGATCTTTCTCAGGGGAAATTGAATTGACTGATTGATTGATTTTGATTAATCGGCTGTCTTCCTCAAGGAATTGAATTGATTGATTAACCCTGCTGGGAAACGAAAACAGGGATTTACTCAATTCATCGGCATTAGAAATCTATAATTAGAAGCTTTATAATAATAGAACAGTATCATGGGGCAAGTTATATTCGTGAAGTGAAACAATTCCCTGCCTGTAGTCGATGATACTAGCTGATTGTTTTGCATGGACTTGGTGTTGTGGCTGGGTTCTTTTCTATTGATCTGGACCGAGATTACATTCAAGTGTCATCATTGACTTCCTTCAGTATTATATAAAGTGCTTTGTTGCCTTTGACTCTAGCTGTATCATGGGAAATGACTCGTAATCGGGGTGTTGATAGGGACCCAGTTAGTATTATTATTATGAGCGTTAGTTGTAAAATGCAATTTATTATTGATACTTTTCCTGACCGTGTTACTGAACTGTGATAATAATAGAGAATTCCATTCACAAGTAGATAGTCGATATGGCGTTCAGGTTCTTTTACTGCACTGTTATCCTGGCTTCAAATTTGGGCTTATGCTATATATATATACGATCTTTCTTCTTTTCAAAGAAAATAGAACATTATGATGATATTTGTGATCGTGGAAGCAGATCCCACCAGTCCTAGTCACTATTCAAGTTTTTATTTTGGTGCATCTGTGTTCAAACCTATCGTTTATTTGGGACCACCGACTATCTCCATTTAATCCAAACTCCAGTGTACCATCTGTGGTTTTATTGGGTTATCTTCGTATCTTACTAATTGTTGTTCTTATGAACGTCAATGGAATAATTAAACCGAATGAAGACAGTATGATTTTGGATATTTGAAGACAAGGAGAAGTTATTGATTTTGAGAAATAGCAAAAAAACTCCACTGAATTATCGCTTTTCTCGGTCGGTTCTATCCACTTCATCACCGGGGCTGAGAACGCTCTCGGGAATCGGTCTGGTACACGTGCCCTATTTTTCTTGTTATTGATTGTCACTATATAATAAGAACTAATAATAATAAATACTGAATTAAGCAATTAATGCTCTCTCACGCTCGATTCTTACCCGAACAGCAAAACGGGCCTGTTCCATGGCTTCTCTCTGGACAGTAGATGATATTCCTCCATTGCCAGTTTTCACTAACACCATAGGTGTTAAATCAGGAACTGGTTTGGATCTCAACGACATATTAGAAGCCTTGGAACGAAGTCTTGATGGAGACGTGGATATCGGAATTGATGATGAAGGTGATGATGAAGGTGATGATGAAGGCGAGGACATGGATATAACAGTTGACTCCCTAACGGGACATCTGGGACTTGCAACTGGGCTCGGAGAACGAGAAATTGTTCTAGACGAAAATCGGGCGCGTGAACGACTTGTGACAGAAATATTTAAAGTCGGTAAAGATGGATAGGATGACAGTTTAGGATGACTTGCGGGGTTATTCTCATGAATGTATACTTTAGTAGTTTCAGGAGAACGACTACGAGCACGGGACATTCTGCCAGATTCGAAATCAGAATTCCTTTGATTTTGATACTTCTGATGATATTGAGTTGAATGTTGTTGTTGTTGTTGTTGTTGTTGTTGTTGTTGTTGTTGTTGTTGTTGTTGTTGTTGTTGTTGTTGTTGTTGTTGTTGTTGTTGTTGTTGTTGTTGTTGTTGTTGTTGTTGTTGTTGTTGTTGTTGTTGTTGACGAATCTTTCGTTGATGCTCCTGATATTGTTGTGTCCGTTTCTGTTCTTCTAACTGTGACTCGTACTGTAGTCGCTGTTGTTTTAGTTGTTGCTGTTCTGCATTTAATGTTGCTCTATAGAGTCTTTCCACTTGTACTTCAACTGCTAATGTACACAAATATTTATGAATAATGAATGCCCTGTTATCTTTATTGAATGTTATTGGTGACGAAGAGTTGGTTTTTACTCTCAATGAATAAAGAATCTCTTTTATTATCCTCTGCCTTTGACTCTGAGACAATGTTAGTGAATGTTCAATATATAAATCAGAATGAGATAAAATTTTAATATAGCCTTCATCCGAAGAATCGGCAGGTAAAATAACAAAGCGATAATTAGGCGACTCAAATGATGGCAATGCATCCATCCCCTGGGGTGGTCCACTTAGGATGCACATAGACCTGAACTTGTTTTTCTTCCAATCAATCAAAACTCTGTGTTCATCATTCGCTAGTACTCTCTCAAATTGTGATTTGCTGTACATAATATCAAGTTTCTGTCTATCCACAAATGACATTCCTCGGAGTCCATCAGGATTATATCTATTAAGGGCATTTTTATTAGCGTCTGTCAACGCTCGCAGATCACTTTTTCCTCTTCCTCTCCCTCGTATTCCGTCTTTTCCACTCTCACTAGATTCACTTCCGGATATGAATTGTTCTGAGTTTGCAATATCACATCTTCTGAACATATAAAGCAAAGATTTTACCTGAAGGTCTACTAGATCTTCCGATTCACCTTGATGATATGTAGGGATATCTACCGAAGGGCCGCTGAGGTTACTACTCATAGGCCATAAAAGTTTTAGTAGGCCCTCCATTTCGGTAGAAGAATGAATGAATGTAAATAGATAGAATAGCTGACGAAAAGCGTTCAAAATAAACCAACGATTTCTTCAAACAAATCGCAAGATTGAACAGAGATACCAGATAATGAGAAATAAAGAGAAAGAGGAAAGAATAAGGGAAGGTTCAGAGATTAGATGTATGAAGAGCCAGTCACAAAGAAAGAAGCGGTGGATCGGGTCGGTGGGTCGATAAACGCGATATGTTTGTTTACTTAGATCCGAATTGATCCATATACATAAAGATAACAAGCTAGCTAGTGCAGCGAGTGCGGCTTGTTGTAATGTGACCGTCTGGCGACAAATTTAATTAATAATAATTAATTAAATATAGTAGTGTAATCCCGAAGCCTTTCTTTGGTGCGGATAACAGGCCGATTAATCCTCTAGAGAAAGACTTTGGCGGTGGTTTTTTTTGCCTCAGGAGTGGAGGAGGTTTTTCCCAGCGCCATAAGTAGTGGTGAATTCAGGGCTGGAATCTAGAAACTGAAATGAAACAAACTTAATATTGAAATTATGTAAGCAATCCAGAGTCCCACCTATTCTTTGGAGGGCGAGGATCGGAGTAGATTTTAATAATAATAATAATAATAATAATAGTAGTGTAATAGGGTACCTAACGTAGTTAATACTTCATACAACTCTCAGAGATGCTAGTAGCGCCTGGACGACGCCGATACAATGAGAATAAGAATATAATAAGATATAAGATAAGATATAAGATATAAGATATAAGATAAAGATAAAGCTGTTGTTAGTTGTTAAAAGAAAAATAAACGAGACTAGAAGTACACAGTGCAATATAGAAAACATAGCGATAACCGATAATAAAATAAGAATTAATATCACTCTAGCGGGATAACACTGAAATCTATCTGCCTCCAGACCCCCAGCTACGCTCAAGATATTATACTTAACCCGTGCGGAGAACCCTAGTCGCCGGAAGCAAACGGGGTGATTGGGCCGAGGTGGACGTCCAAGTTCACTTCATGGAGCCGCCAGAACTGGATGTGACAATTCCGTTTATGAAGGCAACTATTCTCACAGTCGTTCAATTTTCTTTAACGGTTAACATTACGTCGTTTCAAGCATCTGTCAAGGGGAGTAGGTAGGCGCACTGGTCATTAATTGAAGCGAATTCCTCCAGACTCAGTAGGCTTTTTTCGACCGTGTTAACTTGCTCTCAGTCACCATTCTCCTTTCTTTTGGCTAGGTTGGAGCCCTAGTCGTTGCGTACATGTAACGTTAACATTGTTAGTTAACTAGTTAAGTTAACCATTGTTACTCCTTCAACAACGACTAAACTGCATGTGCTTTAGAGCCCCTAGGTTAGATTTTGCATTGCAGGCGAGGAGGCGTCTGTTAGTGCAGATAATATCTAGGTAACTGTTAACTAATTAAGTACGTACCGTGAAACACGTGCGAAGATCTCTAATCTAATAAACTTAGGAATATCTCTCTAGACCTCTTAAACATACAAAAAATCTCTCTCTTAGACCTAGCAGATCTCTCCTAAACTTTATGAGAGATAAAAGTTGACTGAAACTTTGTTATGGTAGATCTCTTCAGTGCATTGAACAAAGTACTTCGCGCAGTCTTGGCACTCTACGTGATACAGTAGGAATGACCAATGACGATTTGGTTATTCAAACTGAACGATCGAATCTCTGGCGAAGAGCGAATTTTGAGTCTGGGGTAATGCCCCAACCGCCGGAGGTGAACTGCAGAATACAATAACTGACAAGGTTAGGTTCAGTTACGTAAGCTTCTGAAATCACAGAAACCCTTAACTGATCCTGGGAATGCTATTATTAGTTTTGTGCTTTTACTACATGTAGTCGACAAAAGAGTGTGAAAGGGGTATAATACTTAATACTATCCAGAGACACTAGTACCATCTGGAGTAATTCCGTTATTATAGACTAAGAGCCTATAACGTATGAGACACAGAGAAAAGATACTGTACTAAGATACACAAGATATAGAATGGGCCAACGTTCGATACAATGAATATAATATAATATAATAATATTTAATATAAGATAAAATGATAATAAGTTAATAAGTTAATGAATAAGAAGAAGAAGAAGAAATAAAAGTAGAAAGAAATAGAAATAGAAAATATATATAATCAATAATCAATAATCAATAATCAATAATAGAATAATAATAACAATATCACAATAACCGATTACTCACTTTCATGGGCTGGGGAAAATATTCTGAGACAGACATACGAGAGACCAAAGTTTCACTTTAACTATGCTTGGTACTTCATAGAGAATAACCGGTTGTATATCGAAACACTGGCTAAACTAAAACAGAATCTTATGTGAAAGTTGAAATAGAGAGGGTGGAGGCACACCCTCTTAATACTTAGATAATGTAGGGATAGATTCACGTTATTGTTACTTCGATCGACTTGAAAGATTCGGTCTATCTTCTCTCTTTTCTACTTTCTTCCTGGTGACAATTAGCGTGTAATTGTCACACCGCTTACTAGAGATAGCATTGGTTTAGTTCCTTTTTGGCCTAGGCATCCCCGCTTTGGTCTGGTGAACGGAATCATGATATCAATGACGATTAATTCATTCTCTTTGAGCTATTTATTTTTATACAATTGATTTGAAGAGAGCTTATTTGGTTTCTGACCCAGTTTTGCCTCTGAATCAGATCCCGTTGCTCGCTTTGCTGGGACTTTGTCCCTAATTTCTTAATCCCTCGAGCTTACCCCTCCGTCGGAGGCTGAGGTGAACGTTCTGCTTGGTAGTCGTCTAAACGTGGGTTGTTTATCTGTGAGCTGGTGTTTCAGCTCTCTCTTTGGTCGTGTACATATTTTGGGTCCTTCAAAAAAGATTATTTTTCTCTTCGATCACCCAATGTCACTAACGGAGTTCTCACAGGCAGAGGTTGAGTTCGATTCGTAGATATAGACCTCGTTGGCACGTTGACCTATCCGGAGGTTCTTGATGCCTTAGCTCTCGCTACTCTTGGCAGGTTCAACAGCACAGTGAACGACCCCGAGCGACTAGCTACCTGAGACTCTTCTCAGATGTTTTTTTTATTTTTTTTTATTTTTTTTTTATTTTTTTTTTAATCAACGATATTACTGCTGCTATTTTTATCATGTCCTAATTGTAATTACTATAATTATAATTAACAATTGGTTTCTGAGAGCTGCTTTTAACTACTCCTTTGGACATAGTTTCTTGGTGTAGTAATAATTTGGGTTGTTTTCCTAGATATTTTGCCTTTAGGAATCACATTGCGTCAACATCACTTTCTGACCATCGCAATGCTATGACATCATGTTTATCGTTCTTACAAAGACATTATTAACTGTTTTCCGAAGCAGAGAAAACGAGGTAGACAATTGCTATTTATCAAACAATTTGGAAGCAATTGATTTCGGATACATGCGGTCAGTCATTTCCCCTTTTTCTTTTATAATCTTCAATACCTCCATTGCTAAAACTCATACTCTGTATCCCTCAGTTGATCCGAAGTTGTTCATATTCGCAATGTTTTAATTAAGAAAAATAAATTTTCCGGATTGTGGATTTGATGGAGACTAAACAGGAACAATTTATTATACCTAATGATAGCTAACCTTGGATAATTATGCCTGAGTAGACCACCAATTTAAAAGGTGATCATTTAATGGAAATTAATAAAGAACTAAAGTTAAATTGGATCTGGAATATTTTCTGTTGCTATATCTTGTTATTATCACTCATCGTATATCAATTTCTACACCGACATAGAGAAAATACCTTCATCTTTTCTTCGAGTGAAGGCAAGCGTCTTCTTAATGCGGTCATTTAAATTGGATCTATTGCTTAAATGCATCTTATTAGTTATCACGTTTTTTTATGCAGAATGCATGTATTGTTTATTTAACTGTTGAGAACTTTGTTTTTTTCACAGTTTTGCCCCAAGATTCAATTAAGATTAGAACGATCTTGAACCAATCGATCTTAGATAATAATAGCCTGCATGACTGCATGACGCATGTATATTAAAAGGAAATCTAGCATATCAGCCCGCGTTAAGTTAAACCAATTGAAGTTTTAGTCACAACCGCACTCTGTCCAATCAAAAGTAGTTAACGTTAACTTAGTTTCAATTCAATTCAATTCAATCAATTCATTAAGTTATTGTCTTATTGTCTATGTAGCTGTGAAGTTGGTTAAGAATAAAGTCCGACTGCTGCCTCAGGCGAGCGGGCTACTGTGGTTTTCAAGAATTCTTTCCCGCATTGCTCTAGGCCCTTTCGTTTAATTTTAATGGGGTTGAAATCAGAAGTAAACACGCATAGTAACAACATAAGTTAACCGTTAACCTTCGCCAACCGCAGTTAGCGTCATCAATACATGCACAAGTACAATTTCTTCTCGTTTTAATTTAAGAAGAGGAACAAGCCCAGTGAGTTCTGAGAGTGACAGCTAAAAGGCATTGTGCCTCCAGACCCCCAAGCTCTCGAGAAGCTATTCCACCACTGAATCAGACAGAATCATCAACCGCCGGAGACAGACCGGAAGTTTTTATTCAAAAGCACATGTGACATCACAAACCGTAACAAAAGCTAACAGCCGAGAGCTTGTCATCACCAGAGAAGCTGTTACATAGAAATGGAAAAGTTAACAGTTAACTTTACAACCACATTTTGGCCTGACTAGCCGAATGAAGAACTTAATTTTTCGCAGGCACACCCGTTTATCTATTCTTAGTTGTACACTTAATTAAGTTAAACAAGCGAATTATTGTCAGTAGTAAATTGAAAATAGCAACAATGAACCTCTATATCCTCTGGACATTTTAAAGTCGAACAGCGCCCCCCGCCCCCGAAACCCTTTTCTGATTAAGTTCAATTAAATCAGTCATATTTAAAGATCTGGACTGCCTGCCAAGATGGGACAAGGGAATCTTAGCTTAACTCATGCAAGCATTTATATATTAATACTATGATGCTGGCTAATACAATTCTATAATTTAAATTCTGAGATTGAAAATAATCATTCAGGCTCGGGCCCCTCGTCACCTTTATATAGGGCGAGGGGAGTACCATCGGCGGCTGGGCGGGTTGTGCTTCTCCCAGGTTTGGTTGTAGTATAGTTTCTCGAGCGTAGAGAGCTAGGGGTCTGGGGGTTATGCCCTCGGCCACCAAAGGCAAAACAAAGGGGGATAGCTCTGGTTTTCAATCTTATACGCATATACTTGGTGAACTGGAAAAAAAAAACCCTGCAGTTGTTGCCTTTTGCGGTGGAGATCGTCAAAACGACCTACTTTAAATATTACTTTTATACGATAGCAAATTGGTTGCGAAAACAACCGCCAATATGCACCATTAGTTAAATCTCCATCCTCTGTTCCCAACGGGACAGGGGTAAACAGCACACACTTAATAAGTGCGAAAACTTAACAATGAGACCAATTAAATTGAGACAATTGCCACAGTAAGCTATTTGGCTACTGCTATTCAAGCTTTACTGTAGACATAAATAACTAATTATTTTCTTCATCATCTCGTAGCTTATATGCGTAATATCTCCCTGGATAATTTAATGATATTGTTGTTACTTGGTTGTTCGTCTGTTTACACAAAAACTCCGACTGTAGAAGAGGGCCACTCATGGACTAGTATACGCGATTAGTTGACGGTAATTAGATCTAGTTCAGATTGGCAAGAAATAACGCCATTTTACAAACAACGGGGGAGATCGTCGGCTGCCCGAAGCAAATCTAAGGAGACTAACGAAGAAAGATAAATAATTGATCTGGAGTGAGAGAACGGCAGTGTCCCCTCCTCTTCATGCTGTGTCAATGAAAAATGAACACAAAAACATGGTTGAAATACTATGAAAATGGCCCCCTGTCTGTGTCCTGTTCTCTTGCTTGTTGACCCAATAGTAAAAGCATTTTCAATTGGTTTTTTTCCTTTATTTTTTCTTTATTTTTCTAGTCCAGTCCGTGTTGAAGCAGATTGACTCATCACCAACATGCTTAGTACGTTTTTCCCATGTGTCATTAACCTATAGTTAGTTATAGGTGTGTAGATCATCATATAAACAAAGATTACTTAAGAAAGATTTGGAATTACTTTTTCAAAAATCGTGCATTACGAACGTTATTATGCGAGATCCGAAGAATGGGCTTTTGTTCTACAGATCTCCCTCAAGCCTATCGATAGGCTAATCAAGTCAATCTTCCCACTATACTAGATCTCCGGAGTATTTCAGTCTATGATTGCCATGATTTTGCGAGTAATGCCGAGAAAGCTTATATTTACCAGTAGAAACTGTATATGATCTATTTTTATATTCAATCAAAATGATGATGCATAACTAAATCTAGTTACTGTTAATATAAAATTGAAGAGGGGGCAGCCGCTTTGTGGCCCCGCCCCAATCCTTAACTCCATTGTAAGCTTTAATTTTAGTATTTCTATTGTATAAAAGTAAGTCGGTCTCTTTTAGTTTAGACAGCTAAAATATTATAAGGTGTTACCCTGCTAGAGCAAACTGCAGTCTTAGTATGTGGCTAAAAGAAATCCTTAACTTAGATTAAGTTGTCGATTAAAAAAGGGAGAAATTTTTGTAGATTAAACATTTAGCAGAAACAAATTTCAATAATTCCTTGCATTAGATTAACTTTTCCGGTAAAACAATGCTTTAACTTCTATGAGACGTCGAATATCATTACCTAAGATAGATCTACGCAGATCTGTTTCTTAACCTGACATAGTAGCTTTTTACTTCCCCTGTAATTAAAAGATGAAGTATCAGCTGGACTTCGAGTATGTTCCGTTTAGTTAACTAGAAGAGCCTGATGACTGCCTATGGTTGACATATTTCAATTGTCTTTTCCTTGGCATTGTAATTCCGCAGGAAAGAAATTGCAATGTGCTATTTCATTAATGACATCGAGGATACTTAATCGTCATTATGCTATACGCCACAAGAAGAAAAAAGGAAATTATATAAATATTGTTTACCACAGTATGACTCGTTGTCTAATTTTATTCAGAATTAACAGGATTAGACAGGGTGAGTACCCACTACATAACAAGTAGAATAGTTGTTGCTCTTTCCCACT
Source organism: Sugiyamaella castrensis (assembly GCA_030583505.1). NCBI lineage: Eukaryota > Fungi > Ascomycota > Dipodascomycetes > Dipodascales > Trichomonascaceae > Sugiyamaella > Sugiyamaella castrensis. The sequence continues at coordinate 44,269 of JAJMIF010000162.1, forward strand.
ACATGTCTAGGAACCAATAATATTTTAATCTCCTCTAAGTAGCTAGGCTGTCGTCTAAGTTTAGACAAATGCTTGTGCAGTTAGCTGAGTGACATCAGTTTCATTGAGCAAAGACGCAACTTTGTTTTTATAACTTCCTCATCTTTAGTCTAAAGCTTCCTAATCAAAATATTGAATGTAGCATCAACTACTAATCTAGCAGTATATGAAGATCCGAAATCGTTTAGATGTTTCTCCTCCATCAAGGGCTTAAAGGATTACATGCTAACCCCCCAGCGAAAGTTCTAAAGACTATCCAATTTCCCGAATAAACTGATACGTAACATGCATAATAGTATATAATAAAGACAAGTCGCTGGCCACTTCCCTTATTTTTAGTTTTGGTATTTTTTCGCCGTCCTGTGTCGCTTTGGCTGTGTATTTTTTTCTTATTTGGTCGGATAGATACTTCGTCGGAAGGTTACTCTCGTTTTTATTTTAATTACTTTGTGAGTGTGAGTGTGTTTTTTGTTCGTCCTTTCTTTATTGTTGTGTTGCCTGAACTTTCTTCGCCAAGATGAAGATCTCAAGTTTCACTTTTGTCGTAGTATTTCTGACGGCTGCCAACCAGGTAGTTGCCAATTTTTATGAAATTCTTCTTCAGATTGATCGGTCGTCCTCACCTAGTTCAAGTTTGCTTGCTGTACAACAAGAGGCATCAATTTCTTTGCCTGTTATGGAGCCTGCAGTCGCTTTAAAACAGAAGAGACAAGGAGAAGAAGGGGCCAATTCACACTATTCAGCACCAAGCACTAGTTCAAGACCACCCACCAGTCCAAAAACTACTACTACCGCCAGTCCAAAAACTACTACTACCGCCAGTCCAAAAACTACTACCACCACCAGTCCAAAAACTGCTACCACCACCAGTCCAAAAACTGCTACCACCACTAGTCCAAAAACCACTACCACCACCAGTCCAAAAACAACAAGCCATTTCACTTCCAGTACTACTAGCCATACGACTTCAAAACCTACCAGTCATACTACAACAACTTCCAGTCCAAAAACAACAAGCCATTTCACTTCCAGTACTACTAGCCATACCACTTCAAAACCTACCAGTCATACTACAACAACTTCTCCCCATACAACTTCAAAACCTACCAGTCATACTACAACAACTTCTCCCCATACAACTTCAAAGACTACCAGTCATACTACAACAACTTCTCCCCATACAACTTCAAAAACTACCAGTCATACTACAACAACTTCTCCCCATACAACTTCAAAAACTACCAGTCATACTACAACAACTTCTCCCCATACAACTTCAAAAACTACTAGCCATACAACTTCAAAGACTACCAGTCATACTACAACAACTTCTCCCCATACAACTTCAAAAACTACCAGTCATACTACAACAACTTCTCCC